>JAQJVL010001238.1:210618-226813 GCA_035578905.1 Stictocephala bisonia | reverse complement strand
ACTACTCACAAGGGCCGACTTGCTACGTAGATTCCGTTCTTCATTGACGTTTGTAGTTAGATCCACCTGTTAGTGTAGTGGTCTGCGGTTCATATCCCTCGTACTTTTTCGAGTTGGCAATACATATGCTATTGGGTGCTATTGTACAATTACAACATACATGTACAAATATTAAAAATGTATTTCTATTTAACGTTTTATTAAAGGATTACACAAATTATTGTAAATGTGTTATTTATGTGATAGATGAAAAATACAAACCATTTTGGAAAATGTAAATGTCTTTTAAAACATATTTTTATTACTTTTTCAAGTTAGGAATGCTTTTATCGAAGGCAAAAACTTATAAACTACTTCTTTCGCATATTTAAAAGTGAATTCAATTCTTATTTTAAAAATTTTTTCAACTTATTATTATGGTATTTTAGATATATTGATATACAATCAAATGTATATTTATTTAACTAATGCTTAACGTATAAATTTATAAGCTTTTATACTGAAATAATTTAGCAAAAATAGTTTAAAATATTTATAACTCTAATATTTTACTAGAATTTTTCAATCATATGTGAGGTAATGTATAAGAAATGTGCGATATATGTTTTCAATGTACTACATTAATAAAAAATAATATGATACTAAAAATGACAGACAAAAATTAATATCTTTTATCTTAACTACTGCAGTCATTGAACTGCAAACATAACAGAATATGTTTTTAACATTTTCATTAAAATAAATAAAAATATGATCTAAAATTTAACACAATTATATATATATCACAAAGCTATATAACAAAGTACACTAGCATTAATAAAAAATTAAATAATTTTATTGTAAACAAACTGTAATGTAATATATATAAAAAGGTAATATATATGTTTCGGTCAAAATTTCCTTCACATTTTTTCAACCAAGATATCCAACATCCTCACTGATCTGACATTGTTTGTTCTATGTTTGAATGGTGAATACTTGAATGGAACTGGCCAGGTAAGCGGCAATTCCACGTTAAATTGGACCTACTATCTGTATACAATCACAGGTGCTTTAACTGTTGTTCCAAACCGTTTCTCTTGATTGGAGTTGGCCTCTCCAATTACCGGTGGATTCCGCCAATTTAATAACGGTAACAATGTGTGTCAGCTGTTTGAATTATAAAACTGTACGCCAACTGATCGAAATGAGGATTATTATTTATTTATTTAAATGCCACAAAACAGTCTTACGCCCAGTTACAAAGCAGAATCAATATACGTAAACACAAGACACACGGAAAAATAAATAAAAATGTACAAATTCCTTCACGCCAAAGTTGTTATGAAGTTGATATATAGCCACAGAGAAAAAGGAAGCAGAGGCCACTTTCCTTTGTCCGCAGTGAACACCAAATAAATGGGATACCCAGACCCTGCAACAACCCCCAAAA
This sequence comes from Stictocephala bisonia, assembly GCA_035578905.1. Taxonomy (NCBI): domain Eukaryota; kingdom Metazoa; phylum Arthropoda; class Insecta; order Hemiptera; family Membracidae; genus Stictocephala; species Stictocephala bisonia. The sequence continues at coordinate 225,381 of JAQJVL010001238.1, read as the reverse complement.
AATAAACAGTAGGCCAACCCAAGAGGGAAAAGAAAAAGAAAATAAAATTATAATTAAATGATCTGAGATGTAAAACAAGATACAAAGTAAATAAGGTTAAAAGTATGACTTGACGCTGCCCCAAAGGGACAAAACTCTAATAAAATAATACCATCCAAAAAATGCAAAAAACATTCCCTTAACAGCACATTTACCCAAAATTGAGTTTTACTAAAAAGCTGAATTAATTTATAAAATAGCCTATATAAGGCAAATGAGGTATTATTGAGGTGTTAAATATATTTATTAGGCCTATCCTGGGAACAAGTGAATAATAAAATACCTTTAAATAAACGAACTGTTGAAGACTTAATACAAAATTATTTAATATTAACATAGCAGCACACTAACAAGAATTTAAAATACATTATAAGTCGGCACCCATGTGCCAACCTAGAAGCAAAATTATTTATAACCTATTTACAACGAGCAACAGCGCTAATAAAATTGAAATGTAACAAACACAACAGAAAATAATTTACATCAAATAAACTGTATTCCGGCCGAAACCATGAATAAAAAGAAAAATTACACTTACCCAAATATTTCTTTAACCAGACATAGCATCCGTGAAGAAAATTATATGAATAAGAAGAAGAAGAAGGCAGACAGGGAAGAAAGAACGAAAAAACCATAGAGGAAGGAGGGCAGTCTATCTCAGAGACAATCAAAACTGTGCCACGACACAACACTAAATAAACAAACCATAGTGAAGGAGGGAAGTCTATAGTAGGGAAAAGATGTTGGTAATGCCGTCAAAAAAGGGTATTTCTGCGTCAAATTGACCTTTGGACCCACTTTTCTGGCCTCTGATTGGTCGAGAGCGGTCACGTGACTTTTCCAAGATGGCGGCGCCCATTTCCCGCCAAATTTCCTAACCTCACTTTTCCTAACCTCAAATTTCCCTCAAATTCCCAAATTTCCCTCCAAATTCCCACATCATACTATATAAAATGCACTGTTAACCTTGTTATACTATATAAAATACACTCTTAACCTAACTTTTTCTTTGTTATACTATATAAAATTCACTGTTAACCTTGTTATACTATATAAAATACACTTTTTTTGTCCAATATGGCGTCTTTTTCCATGTTAGACTATATAAAATGCACTTTTTATTCCAATATGGCGTCTTTCCCTCCCGCGCCAACTCACACCCCGTGGGAAAATTCCCTCCCAAAATTCCCGCATCCAAGATGGCTGTCTTTCCTTTGTTATACTATATAAAATGAACTTTTTTTTGTCCAATATGGCATCTTTTTCCATGTTATACTATATAAAATGCACTTTTTTGTCCAATATGGCGTCTTTTTCCATGTTAGACTATATAAAATGAACTTTTTTTGTCCAATATGGCATCTTTTTCCATGTTATACTATATAAAATGCACTGTTAACCTTGTTATACTATATAAAATACACTCTTAACCTATCTTTTTCCATGTTATACTATATAAAATGAACTATTTTTGTCCAATATTATGCCTTTTTCCATGTTAGACAATATGGTCACTGGCATGATTAATTGTTTATGGAGTAAGAGATTCTTTATATCTAATAATTGCTATGTCTTTAAAGACAACATCGAATAGTGAACGGAGTCTTAAAAGACATAGCAATTATTAGATATAAAGAATCTCTTACACCATAAACAATTAATCATGCCAGTGACAATCAATTAGTAAGTTTAAATTGTAAGACAGGTAAAAGGTTAAGTCTACCGAGACTCACACTGGATGTAATCATAGAATCACGTCGTGAGGTTATATTTCATTTGGAGGGACGTCTTGATTCTGAACCGTTGTTGAAATACTCTCCTCTCTTTTTTCTGAATATTTAATGATGTTTAATGAACTTTCTTCAACTTTCAATCCGTTGAATAATAAAATGAGATAGTCCGTAATGAAACAGACGTTTTGAAACAAGAGCAAAAGTAAACTTCATTTATTGAGTTTATTTGTTTTACAATGGAAGGCACTTTGAACGCCAGCAGCGTTAATGTTATGTTTAATTCATGTTTCAAGTTTAACTTGATTAAATAAATATGTTGATTGTGTTAAAGTTTAAAGACGTAAGTATTTATAATTTCATTACCCTTCGTGACGTTCCATTGTTTTTTGTTTACAGAAAAATAATTCAGTTGCAATGTGATGAGTAATGGACAGGTTTTAATAATTATTGAATTTGATACTTAAAGATAAAACTAATGTTTTGGATTTCGGATAAATAATTCAGCTATCACTTAGAAAAGTAATGTCACATATAACTAACTCTAACCAGATAGCTCAACCCCATGCTGATGAGCGTTAATAAACTGTTCGTAGTGTGTCAACTGTCCGCTTTAAAGCGCGTCGAGTGGCTGTGGACTGAGCAGTGTTGCCAGATTGAACAATGAAAAACTAATATTAGAATGATAAATATCAGCTTATAATAATAGTTAGGATTTGACACTTGTTCAATATGGCAACGTCGCATCCTAAAATCATGTTGCCTACAGACTCCTTAAACAGCGCGCACTCTTTTCGCGTTACTGTGAGCTATCTGGTTAAAGTTAGTTATATGTAGTAATATTTTAAAAAAATATCGAATAACAGTTGTACTTTGATTATAATGTTCATGGTGTTTTTTAAAACCATTTTCAAACGTAATATTTGAACTATTTAATTCCACTATTGCAATCAGTATAATTGGCCAACTCCATCATCGATTGCCATATTCCCATTTTCCTAATATCTAAGAGAGATTCTTTACTATAGCTGCATACTGAGTTTTTATGAAAAATTTAAATAAATGACATACTAAAATGTATAAATAAAACAAGCTCAGCTCCATCTCTGGTTGAAAATATTCAATTGAATATTCATGAAAGCACCAGGTATAAATATGCTGTTTCACAAAGTCCGTAAACATCCCATAATTGTTAGAGACAGTAATATTGTAACATTTCCAACACTACTCCGCATATTTCACTTTAGCATCAGTTGTTAAAACGTTTTGCATTTTGTTTTGACCAGTGGTTGTTTTCATTTATAAAACGACACAAAGTGTTTATTTATTTTTTTTTTTTATTTTTTTTTTTTTACTTCACTATAGTGAGTTATGAATTCACCTTTGTTCAACTGACACGCAATGCTACATGACGACATTAATCATTCTCAGAATATATTCATATATGTTAATACTTGAGTATACATTTAATTTTAACAGCTCAGAATCGTTTTTGATAGACTAAAATTTATTTTAATTTAGGTAATCAAACGCATTAATATTATTGTTCTTTGAATTCAAGCCTGATTCAGTGATTAGCACTTCTGACTCTAACGTGGGTCACGGGTTCAAATCCTGGGAGGCCCAACTAAATTTACCTTGATGGGTTTGGATTGTTGTCCCACAACAACGTTTGATTATTCAGTAAAAATACAACTGTCATTTAAATAAACAAATATGTTAGAAGTTTGTCAAATATTTACATAGATCACATTATAAGTTCACTAAATAGACTTATAAATAACTACAGTAAATTATGCCTCAGTTGGTTATTAGTGAGAGAGTCACATGTTTATATTGGCAAACTATCATAATTAGTGTTTGTTTTAGACCAGCAAACTCAAGCAACTGCACAGTTTGTTTTTGTTTGTAGCTTTGTAATTTAATTTCCAAAATTTACATTCTCAAGTAAACTGGTTAATTAGTGAATGAAAAAGACAGGACAGTAAACATTTATAAGTATCATCCAATATTGGTTTTTAGATTTTTATACACAAAAAAGGTTCAAAGCTGTTAAAAAAAACTACTTGGTCATGGTTATAGATTAAAGAAATCACTGTACAATGAAATACAGGGTCCCGTAAGTAAAGTGCCAAACTGGGTAAATTGTTATACAGGTCAAAATACAAATAAAATCAAGAAAATGTTTTTGTTTTTTTTTTCAAAAACGCTTCGTTTACCAGATATCCGCCATTTTTTTAAACAAAAGAATTTTTATCTCTGAGTTGGCTCAACCTATCTTTATGAAAATCGCTAAGCATGTTAAAATTATAAAGGCACACTAAAAAAACTTCATTCAGTTAAACATTTCAAAATGGCGGCCATTTTAAGTATTTAAACGGAGATTGTGGGAGAACAGCAAAAAATACAAAAAATTACAAACATTATGTTTTTTAGATAATTTTATTACCAATCTGCCAGTTTCAACAAAGTTATAATCAGACTTTTTTGCTGCCTTCCAACACAAATTTCAATGTGTCTTGGTTATTTTTCGTCCGATCACAATTTTTTTGATACTGACAGATTGGTAATGAACTTACGTAACGAAACATAACAATAGTAAAATTTCCGTTTTCCCAAAATTTCCATTTAAATATTAAAATTGGCCACCATTTTTAAATTTAAAATTGGATCAAGTAGATTGTTTTTCCTAACATAATTCTTAGATTATTGTAACATAAATAGACGGTTTTGTACAGATCGGTTGAGCAACTCGGAAATAAAAATTCTGTTGTTAAAAAAACAAAATGACGGATAAGCAAAGCGTTTTTTGGAAACAATTATTTTTTATTTTCTCTTTATTTTTACCTAAATAACAATTTCCCGAAGTTGTCATTTTACTTACGGGACACCCCATATAAACTATAAGTTCAAAAAGTTAGTATTTAACTAATTATTTTAATTCATATATTTGTATATATACATATAAATTCGGATTTAAAATTTCCTTTATCAAAAACTGTGCAGTTCTTATTCTAAATATCCTATTTAATACACTTAAAATCTAGTTAAAAATACATAACTTACCAGTTGCCTTGTTTGTTGAAGCAATATACAACTTTGGAGCTGAGGTCGTTAAATAAACAACATAAAGACGATTCAACAATAACATAAAATACAAATGCAACAACTAGTAAAAAATCAATTAAATATAGAGAAATAATATAACGATAAAATTGTAGAGTTCCTCTTTAAAAATGTTTATAACAATATGTTTGCTTTCTTCCAAACGGTATTTGTAGGACATTGAATGGTACCACATCCTTAAAAAAATATATATATATATATGTGTGTGTGTGTGTGTGTGTGTGTGTGTGTGTGTGTGTGTGTTTGTGTGTGTGTGTGTGTGTGTGTGTGTGTGTGTGTGTGTGTGTGTGTGTGTGTGTGTGTGTGTGTGTGTGTGTGTATGTGTGTGTGTGTGTGTGTGTAAATAATATCATTTAATTTTAAAATTACGTACATATTCACTTTTGAAGTTTTCGTCAAAGACTGTAATTTAACTCTTTGAGAAAGACTGTCAAGTATATCAAAGTGTATAAATTAGATAGAATATAAAGACCTTAAGTATTGCGGTCACGACTTTCAAAACTAGTTACAAACTCTTTCGTCAACTTGATGTTGTCGAGGTACTTCAAAATGTTCTCAATATGATCAATCGTACAAAATCTTTCAACAAAGCCTTCAGATACTACTCCTGCAAAAAATATTATTGTTAGAATAAAATAAACATAAGTCAATATAGATGCTATAGAAATAAAAGGTGTTTTGTAACGATCAGTTTAACGTTGTTATTTTGAAGAGCTAAAAGTGCGCTACTATCGTATGGTGAACATAAAAACACCATAATATTTATTTTTGTTTTTAATGTTATGAAAGGGAGGCTCACTGTTAGAAATTCATGAACGGAATACATGTTTATTTTAATCAGAACCGATTACTAACCTGTGAACCCTCCTGACGCCAACACATGTGGTCGCCATGATAGAGTTTAATTTTGCCCAGATTTTGAGAGTGTGTCTGGGAACAAGTATCAGGTTAAGCGGAAGAAAGGACTGATAAGCCCTAAATTCGCCTGAAAATAAAGACGTTTTGCATTTCATTTCATTTCATTTTCATTTCATTTGTGGCTTTATTTGCTAACCATTTGAATTTGGCAGCTCATATTTTATATTAAACTCCGTCCATTTCCCCTCATATGATCTTTCCTAAGTCATATTCTCTCTCCAAGTACTAAAATAAAATCTATGCACTATGCATATATACAATTCGGCGTGGTTGTTAAGTGGCTAAGGCTTCGTATTGTGAAGGTCCAAGGTTCGTTCCCCACAACTGAGCCAACGGTCGGTACTTCACTCGTTGAATATAAACGTGCAGGCATGCAGGCTCATGTGAACTGGCGAGTGAAGTTTAAAAAGAAAAATAAAGCAAAATATTTATATATGAAAGGTGCCTTAGAAAAAATCATCAATTTCCAACAAAACTGTTTAATTACTTACAGTATTTATTGTTTCACTGTTGTTTGTCAGCTCATTAATTTTATACATCCATAACAATTTTTTATCTGAGCTACACAATTTAACTCATAAGTTATAAGCTAGAACCTCAGCAAATGCTCGTTTAGTTGTACCAGAGTTAAATAAATCTAGCAACAAAACGTCGACTTAGTATTAATTTTGTAAATATACTTTTTGGTTTGCTTTCAAACTACGTTAAGTAATAAAATCTTTATAACTCCAATACATAAAATATATTGCCAACTGATTGGGGGAGGGGGATTCAAATCCGAATTTACTTTACACCACCCTATACTTAAGCAGAGCAATTGTTTCGTTATCTTGGAGAAGCGTAACGCAACCATTTTATAGAATGCAAGTCAGCCATAAAAAAAGTGTTTAGATGATTTTTTTGTAAGTCTTTATGCATTTGTTTGCTATCAGGAGTGCGTTTTGTATACCTGTGTGAGATCATTACTTGTATATGTGTGTTTTGTATAGAAGCACAAAGTAATAAATATTTTTAGGGGAAAAATTCAAAAAAATTATCTTTTTTGACGTGGTTACCTAAAGTGACAAATTTATCCTTCTAGGTACATAGGTTGTTAAGAAACTGTTCAATATATTTTATAAAATAAATAATTTTAAAACATAGTCAACCAATGATACTAACCACCCTAGTATAGAGTAAAACTTAAAAAATTAACTAAACAAACTTGAAACTTTTTTTATAAATGACATCTGTACAAATGTTTAGTTGCAATTTGTATAAAACTATGGAATACTGAATCTTTGGCTGAAAGAGAATATTAATAATATATAGAAACTTCACTGCTTGAGTTTGCTATAAGGCTAGGGATACAAGAGCGTTGAGAAGGACGAAACTGCGCGCGTTATTAATACAGTGTGTTAACCATCTGCTTAGAAGGGTATTTGGTGGTATTAAGTGTGATCACACCGGACGACTCATTTTACAGTGCGTCAATGTGTACGCACGTTGGTCCGACTGCCATGAGTTCTTGCAGTTTGTTTCTCTAGGCTGTTGGACAACGCACGCACTGTTTTGTTGTTGCACTGCTTAGCGTTTTGTTGCAGTCAATAGTGGAGGACAGACGAGCGCATATGTTAACTCAGCGCCACTTTTTTTAATTGTCTTCTACTACTGTTGCCTTTCTGTACTGTTTCTTCCTAAAACAAAATATTAAATTTCTAATCGAAGTAATGCACGAATTCATGTGAAACAGAGATAAGTTTCGTGTGTAGTTTGAACAATGTTCCTGCCCCAAGGCTGTACTTTGTGACACGTATACTCCTAAACCTCCGCAGGCAATATTTGCTTTGTCTAGAGTTACTTACTCGATTTATCAAAAACTTGCCTTATTCTGTAAGAATATACATTTATGATAGTGAGTATGTATGTTTTTTGATAAAATAAGCTATCTTTGAAATTCAGTATTAACCTCAAATATTTATAATTCTAAAGTTTATTTTTTATTCCTAATTTTTCACTCATTTAAATAAATCATTTGAATATTAGTTATCATTTTAATTATTGCTCATGATTATTTATATTCAGTGTTTTTATACTGCATAGACTGTTTTATTTAAATACATTTAAAAATTTGTATTTATTTTAAGCCATGTCAAAACTCAACTACGAATTGTGTAACAAATCATTAATTTTTAAAGTAAAGATTTTTATTTTACTAAACAGATATTTCTATCTAAACGACTAGTATAAAATAGACTATGTTATTTTATACTAGTCTAAAATAATACTAATATAAATAATACTAATAAATAAAAATAATACTAAAATAATAATTTTCAGCGTATGAAATTATTTTGTATACGATTTATTTTTAACTTACATGTTGAAACTTTAAATAATATTCTGTACTATATTGAACACATTTCATATATGTTTTTGTTACAAGAAAGTCAATTACAATCAATACAATATCAGTTACGTTCAGTCAATATTATTTACAACATGAAATCCGTGGAGGCGTTTCGTTTATTAATAACAATATATAAGTTATTAGATATATAATACAGTTACTCTAGCTAAAGTATACGAGATCATTATTTTATATTCATATAAAATTGTGCGTATTATTTGGTATACAAATCTTTACAAGATACTCTTAAAAGTCTTAAAAATAGTACCATTAAATTGAAATTATTGCAATAGCAAGGATAAAACTAATTAATGAACATTTTATAACTTTCAATAAATTTTTTTATTATTGAATAAATTTTGCTATCATATTTTTTAGGTATAATAATTATATGTAAATATTGCAACAGACAATATCTCATTCGGTACTTATGATTTGACAATTCTAGGGTCAATATTTTCATTTCATTTTCTATTCTACCAGGGAAAATGACAAAACACATTAGGACTAGGTTAATGGAAATATTCAACTATGCATGGCTCACAGCTCAGAATACAAAATGTTCTATGTATACAAATTGTGAATTATACTTTAACACTAGTACAACGTAAATACTAATGATTAATTACCTTACCTTACCTAGCTGGCCACTCAAACCCAAGTTGGTTTTTGGCCTCACCAACAGCTTGACGCCATCTTTGCCGGTCATCCATCATGTCCTCTGTAGCTCTTATGTGTCTCATGTCTTTTTGGACTTGGTCCCACCAGCGAAGTCTTGGTCGTCCTAAAGGTCTTCTTCCTCTTGGTATATCTTCCAAAGCTGCTCTTAAATTGGAGTTCCTGTTTCTTCTGTGAACATGGCCTGCCCATCTTAGTCTCTGACTTTTAATTGTTGCAATTATGTCTGGGTCTGTATAGAGTTCTCGTAATTCTCGGTTTTTTCTTATCCTCCACGTACCATTTTCTAATATTGGTCCAAAAATCCTCCTTAGAACTTTGTTTTCAAAGGTTATTAATTTCCTTACCGTTTGTTTGGACAGTACCCAAGTTTCCGATCCGTACATAACAACAGGAAGTATCATTGTTTTATATATTCTTAGTTTTGTTTTCTTAGAGAGTATTGTACTTTTTAGGAGGTTTTGAAGGGACCAGTAACACCTATTGCCACTGAGGATTCTTGAATTAGTTTCTGTTTCCTCTGTATTATTTTCATTAATGATTACCCCTAGATACTTAAATTCTGTGCATTTTTTAAAGGAGTACGTTCCAACAACTAAAGAATTTTGGACTTGAGCTGTGTTTCTTCCAACAACTAAATATTTAGTTTTTTCTGTATTTATTAGTAGTCCTGTTTTTTTGGCTTCTCTAATGAGGGTTTTTATTAATTCTTTTAGATCATTTTCACTTTCTGCCATGAGAACTACATCATCTGCATAAGCCAGAATATTCATTCTATTGCCTACTTCAAGGCCGAGGTGTTGTTGGTTGACTTCCTTTAAAGCTCCTTCTATAGCTAAATTGAACAACAAAGGTGAGAGCCCATCTCCTTGTCTTACTCCAGTGTTGACCATGAATTCTTGAGTGTACTCGTTATTAATGATTACTTTGCATTTAGATCCCTCTGTGCAATGCTTTGCTAGTGTAATAAGCTTTTCTGGTATGCCATGTTGTTGCATATATTTCCATAATTGTTTTCTATTAATACTGTCATATGCTTTGCTAAAATCAACAAATAGTATATGCGCTGTCTTATTAAATTCCCAATATTTGGATAGTACTTGTTTTAGGATGAATATTTGATCTGTTGTGGATCTTTGGGATCTGAAGCCAGCTTGATAATCTCCAAGAATTTCTTCTGCATAATCTACTATTCTATTATTAATTATTTTGGACAATACTTTGTAGGCACAACTTATTAGTGATATTCCTCTATAGTTATTGCAGTCTAGCTTATCTCCTTTTTTATAAATTGGGACGACTACTGCAGCTTTCCATTCCTCAGGAATTTTTTCTGTTTCCCAGATATTCAAAATTAATTCATGTAGTTTTTCGATTAGTTTTCTTCCACCTGCTTTGAGTAGTTCTGCTGGAATATTGTCCTCTCCTGGAGCTCTATTGTTTTTTAGAGATTTTACTACATAATCGACTTCTTCCATAGTAGGGGTGTTAATTCTTGGTTGAACGTTTTGGTACTGTTCTTCTTCATTGCTCAAATTTAGAGTTCTACTGTTTAAGAGCTCTTCAAAATAGTTTTTCCATATATTTAAAATCTCTTTTTGATTACAAATAACATGGCCCTCTTTATCTTTTACTCCTATAGATTTTACCTTACGTCCATTTTTAAAAAATCTAATAAAATCAAAAAAGTCTTTGGTGTTACACTTATTGCTATCTTTTTCCGCTTTCTCCAACTGCTCTTTGATAAATTTTCTCTTTGCTGCTCGTAATACTTTATTAACTTCTCTGTTAGTCTTTTCATAGTTTTCCTTTGTAATTATGGTTTCCTTATTGAGCAGAGCATTTTTTGCTTTAATTCTTTCACTTATTAGTCTCTGACAATCTTCAATAAACCAGGGTTTCTTGTTTTTTGTATTCTTTCTAAATCCTACAACTGTTTCTGTGGATTCCTTCACAGCCGTTTTGATGTCTTGCCAGATTCTCTCTACTGAGTCGTCCGGTTCTAGTTGTTCTAGAAGTCGGAACTTGTTGGATATTTCCAGCATAAAATCTTTTCTTATGTTGGGATCCTTTAACTTACTTATATTAATTTTTGGCACTATGGAGTGTTTTTCCCTCTTAACCAATTGAAGCTTTTGTCTAAACTTGGTAATGACCAGATAGTGATCTGTGCCACCCTCGGCTCCTCTCCTACTTCTTACATCTATTAAGCTGCTTTTATGCCTACTTTCAATTAAAACATGATCAATTTGATTTTTGGTTACACCATTAGGAGATACCCATGTTGCTTTATAAATATTTTTGCGAGGGAAGTGAGTGGACATGATATTTAAATTCTTCGAGCATGCAAAACTTATTAATCTTTGTCCATTATCATTAGATACATCATGTAAACTATTGCCTCCTGTGTACTGTTTCCACACTTCTTCATTCCCAACTTTCGCATTTGCATCTCCTAATAATAATTTTAAATCATAATTAGGTAAATTTGCCATCACTTGATCTAATGAATCATAAAATGAGTCCTTGGCATCATCATCAGCTTCCTCTGTTGGTGCATAAAAGGATATTATTGAGACATTCCTAAATTTTCCTTTCAGTCTTACGTAGCATATCCTTTCGCTGATTGGATTAAATGTTATTATAGCCCCCATCAGTTTCTTTGCTATAGCAATACCTACACCTGCTTGGTAACTTCCATTATCACAGCCACTGTAATATAGTGTATATACATTAGAGTTAATTATGCCATTAAAAGGCCATCTTGTCTCTTGGAGAGCGGCAACATCCAATTTATACTTTTCAAGTTCTTTGGTAACTATATCCACTTTTCCTGGCACAGCCAGGGTCCTAACATTCCAAGATCCGATTCTCAAGTCCATTGAACAAAGCTTAGGTCTGTTTCCATTTGGTCCAACCAATTCCGAGGCTAACTGTTGGTGTTTCTGAACAAAAGGATTTTTACAGGGTAAGGTTATTAGCCTTACGCCAAACCCCCAACCTGGAGGACCAGGGTATCCCTTCTAGTCTGGCTCCTACCTCACGAAGACCTGTCCGGCAAGGGAGGCCCTACCAGTAGCAAAGCTACCGCCGGCATAGCTCTCGAGGTTGTCAGAGCACACAAGCCCCACCGCCACATCAAGGCAAGGATACCTTCGGGGGGAATGATTAATTAACTTTTAATATTTATATAAAAATAAAAGAAGTTTATTATTTTGATAAACTAAAAGTTTTAGATACTTGTATTAACGTTCTACTGCTAAACTGACAGTATGTATTTTTTTCCCTCTACGCTTCGAGAAAAGGTTATGTCATAAAAAACCTTATGCTACTTGAAATTTTAACTATTGAACCACTTTCCATATATGCAATTCCCAATTAATTGTGAAGTTGAATTAAGCCTAAGCTTCCAGGTTCTAAAATAGCTGAGGGGGCTAGATAACGCACAAAAGTTCTTCCTGGTTTCGATGTATCCTCGTATTGAATTGCGAAAGCAATATCATCTGCATATTTCAATTTTCGGAAATTTCTGTAGTGTATACTTTTAATAAAAGAGGAGCAATAACAGAGCCTTGGGGCAGCCCACTGTTCAGGTGCCTAAAAGAACTTTCTCTTCGTACCAGGAAAACTTTATTTAAGCTGTTTGTGATAGTGGAATCCTAAAATTGCAACAGTCCGGGACTCGAAAGAAATTATAAGTTTTAAGTAACAGGTCTTTTCTACAGACTGTGAAAGAGTCTGCAGAACATTTAGTGTATAATGTAGAGTTCGTAATAAATTAGAGCAAAACATATTACCATAAACTGTACTTCTTCATGGATAGGCTTCTACGGTCGTCACTATCACTAACAAGCTCTAGGTCTTCGTTCGGGGTTCGACCACGTCACTGAGCTATGTACAAACATTGCCCGGTAACGCATTCGAATCCCGAAGACCTACAAATTGTTAGTGATATAATGTACTTATTTTTAGCACGCTTAAAACATTCACTCTCGGATTCAAAAAATCAATGTACTCGAGTTTGAACCACTGCTAGCAAATAAATACTAATTCGATTCCGTTGTGTTGTACACTAAAATTTAGCTTATTTAATTCTACATTATTTCATGTAACTTACATGCTTTTTATAAGACTTTAAGAATTTTTGATAGCATGTAGAATACAAGTCAAGTAGAGCGAAGCCCTAGCCTAGAATTGAATGTAAATAAAATCATCCTTACAACCTTCCTCAGTTTAACATTATGAAATATTAAAACCTACTCAATATTAAAAACACCATTGTTTACATTCCAACACCTATTAAAACTATTTGGAAATCAATATTTACATTTGGACAGATGTCACTTTTAGATCCGTTTACATCTCTCTCCATGTTATTACTATAGTCAAAAATGTACTTTGAGGGTCAAAAACTATGAAGAGAGGCACATCTTTTTACACCTGAACCGTCTAAATTGGTTAAGAAATAAGGGAGGAGTTGCGCTGAAAAAATGCCTTTAGGTTTATATAATATATATATATATATATATATATATATATATATATATATATATATATATATATATATATATATATATATATATATATATAAGGCGGATTTATGGTAAATAAATGTTTTTATAAATTTTATAACAAATTAGCCATAAAATCTCCTGCCATTTAAGGAAAGAGTAGATGCCATTTCAAGGTCTTATAGTGTGGTTGTAAAAATTAAGACATTATTTCACCAAACCAAAATCTCCTTCGATGTTACTTTCATCTTAAAACTATTTCAATTATTATTAGCAAACAAAAATATAAAATACAATCTATAACAAGCTCAGGAACAGAAATAAAACACCTTCTTCCTCCGATCTCTTATGAAGCCAAGATGAGTTGATATGGTATAATCAACATCAACACACGCGAGAGCTGTGCTCCATCTTTCATGTAAACCACTAAAGGCAGGCCATTAATGTGCCACAGGTGGAATGTTATAGCTCTCAATATTTAATGAACTACGTAAGGGATTCCTCCCCTCGGTGTGGGGTAGCTGTAATATAATTACTGTCGTGGCTATACTGTACACTGCGGAATATCACATCTTATTTCTACAACAATACCTACCTTTTAGATAATTAATGATTACCTATGTATATGAAACTGAGTTTGGATGGATGGTAATGCTATTCTAGATTATACATTAAATAAGAAATTGATTTACTTCTGTCGGATTCAAAAAGCAACGTAAACGAGTTTGAACCTCTGCTACAAAATTAACACTCTTCCGATTTCGTTGTGTTGTACACCACAATTTTGCTTATTTGATTCTATGTAATTTCATATAACTTACATGTTTTTTTTAAGAATTTAAGAAGTTTTATAGCAGTTAGAATATGAAAAAACTAAATTTTAGCACTTTTGGAGTAAAGCTCTACTTTAAAAATGTCTAAAACAAAAAGTACTAAAGATAAGTCAGTGAAACTTTTTTTGTTTAACAGCTGAAGAGTAATAAAATAACTGCATTAGATTACTATTTAAACATAATTAATAAACTTACGTAAATGAGTTAACCTGTTGTAGTTGTCAGTAGTAAAAAGGCACTGCCAAGGCCGAAGGCCGAGGTGTAACGAGCGTAGCTAGAGACGTGGGTGGCACGTGAAGCGTGCAGGGCTATTCCCTAGTCTACTAATATTAATTATATATATGTTCACATAGTTATAGGTTTTCGTATTAAACATAGCAAAAAATATTGTTTTCGTGGTATGTAACATTTGGGATTTATTTTCTTAAATTATGATAAGGGGGATGTCACCCCATGGAGACAATGTTGCGATAGTAAAATAAAAAATGTTAGATGTAGAAATACTTTCAATTTTATTTAATTTCAAGGTACGTACACGT
>JAQJVL010001238.1:180618-205618 GCA_035578905.1 Stictocephala bisonia | reverse complement strand
ATACTTGTACAATGGTGGTGGTTCTCCCACCCATCCATATATGTAATGTGGTAAATTTCCTCCCATCCACACATACATGTACAGTTGTGAATGTCCTGCCATTCACCCATGCATGTACAGTGGTGATTGTGCTCCCACCCATCCATACACGTAAAGTGGTAAATTTCCTCCCATCCACACATACATGTAGAGTGTTGAGTGTCCTCCAACCTATCCAACCATGTACAGTGGTAATGGTCCTTCCACTCATCCACACATACGTGTACAGTGGTGACGGTCCTCCCATCCATCCATACACGTACTGTGGCGAATTTACACTCATCCACCCATACACGTATAGTGGTGATGGTCCTCCTACCCATCCACACATATGTGCATGTGTACAGTGTTGATGGTACCCATCAACATACAATAGAGTGGTACATACAATCCTACAATCCATACAAATAAAGTGGTAAACTTCCTCCCATCCACACATACATGTACAGTGGCGATTTTCCTTTACCCACACATACTTGTACAATGGTGGTGGTTCTCCCACCCATCCATGTATGTAATGTGGTAAATTTCCTCCCATCCACACATACATGTACAATGGCGATTATTTTTCACCCGCACATACATGTACAGTGGTGATGGTACTTCCACATATATATACAAGTAAAGTGGTAAATTTCCTCCCATCTACATATACATGTACAATGGTGATTATCCTTCACCCACACATACATGTACAGTGGTGATGGTACTTCCACATATATATACAAGTAAAGTGGTAAATTTCCTCCCATCTACATATACATGTACAATGGCGATTATCCTTCACCCGCACATACATGTACAGTGGTGATGGTACTTCCACCTATATATACAAGTAAAGTGGTAAATTTTCTCCCATCCACACACACATGTACAATGGCGACTATTATTCACCCGCACATACATGTACAGTGGTGATGGTCCTCCCACCCATCCTTTATACATACATTATTTACGATGTTTTTGTTATTTCAGAATTCATTTAAATTAAAAATATTATTTCTCAGAGCCGAAATACAGAACTGAACTATTTGAGAGATTCAACTGGTTAAAAGTACTACAGAAGATTCTTATAGAGGATTACTCACCAGGACGAACCTTTCAAAGAATGCTGTAGTTTCATTGAACTCTTTCTAAGTGATTAAAGAAACTTTACCAAAGTTGGCTTACAAAAGAAGTACGTTCGTTAGCGAATAACTTTACTTGGCACGTTATTGTTAACTATTCATAAATATTAATCTCTAATTATCTGTGTTATTCTTTTATAATCATGTATAACTAAAAATGGAATTTATTACATTTAATATGAACATAGAATTATAATTTATATGTTTATTTATCAATGTATTATTAATCACTTGATAGTTACCAATTTTCATAAAGGTATTATGGAATAAAAATTAACACGTGTTGTCGATAAAATATTCTTTCAAACAAAAGCTGTTGATACTTATATTTGAGTATTTTGTAAAATATGCGAATGTTTTGTCAGTAACATCCGTTGTTAAATAAACCTTTAATTGTGACTTTTAATAAATGTTTAATTTCATATTATAGAAAAATCAGTCCTATAAAAAAACAAAACATTCACTATAAATTTAGTACTCTAAAATAAAATGTTGTTTGCTGGCGTGGTGGCTGAGTGAATAAAGCTTTGGACTGCAGAAGGCATTTTCCAAGGTTCAAATCACCACTGAGCCAACGGTCGGTACTTTACTCGTTGAAAAATATTCACACACAGGCCTGCAGCCCCATATGAACTGTCGAGTGAAGTTTAAAATATAGATACTTACATATTTAATATGTTTAAAAAAGCCTTCATTATAACTGTTAAGTAACGTACAAAATATTATAAAAACATTATTGCAATAAAGAGTCCTATGTTTAATCAATGGCGAATAAATATATCAATTGTAGTGTTTTTATTACGGATGTTATTGGCATATTTTGCATAACAATAATGTACGCCCGGGTGAAATATTCATTATGAAATCTGACTGAATAGTTGTTATATTATATGCAATAGTCTAAACATTTGAGTACACTGACATCAACCCGGTTACAAATTATTTTAACGATCTTTTTTCTACCATTATCGTAGCACATAAACTATCACCAATCTTATAACTCATTCAAATAAACTCCATTGTCTCAAACAGTAGCAATTCTGATACTTGAAAATTAATGAAAAATCGACTTAAATTGATTTTCTTTATTCTTAGTTGTCTTTTTATAATTAATCTACTTCAATTTACAGGGAAGGTTCACCTGGCTCTTACTTCCCTCTACCCTCATTTGGCATATTTATATAAATTAAAGCAAATTAATGTACAGAAGCTAACAAATTAAACTCACTGTCACGCAAGTAACAATTAATTAATTTATAGTGAGTAAAACTGCTGTCAAATATACGTGGAAATTTAAAAATATTTTACAATAATTTCAATAACATTTGTAGAAACAAGCTATAAATCTATAACATCCTCGCTGCTCTGGCATTGTTTGTTCTACGTTTGAATGGTGAATACTTGAATGGAACTGGCCAGGTAAGCGGCAATTCCACGTTAAATTGGACCCACTATCTGTACACAATCACAGGTGCTTTAACTGTTGTTCCAAACCGTTTCTCTTGATTGGAGTTGGCCTCTCCAATTACCAGGGGATTCCGCCCATTTAACAATGATAACAATGTGTGTCAGCTGTTTGAATTATAAAACTAGGATTATTATAGTTAACAGGTGAAATGTTCATCTATTAAAATTAAATTACTAAATATTAGTTAGTACTTTATAAAGAAATAAGAAATGTTTAAGACCTAATATATATTATATAAGGTATAAGTATATATTAGGTATATTATATATATTATATGGCTTTTATAGGCCATCAACCAAACTAATAAATTATATAAAATTAGACTGATGAAATAATATCTACAGTACATAGTGCTTGTGTCCTATTGTTCAATTATTGATATCTCGTCACAAAGCTATGGTACCCCTCACACGTATAGTACAATCTAAATTTTACTGTCGATGGAACGATCAAATAAAGACAGTGCATAAAAATATTTGTTAATATATCATAATATTTAGATAGAACTTTCTACCATAGCTCTCCCTATATAAGACGCCGAGAGACACTTCTCAGAAAGCTCAAGAGACCATACATACTCCGAATCTCTCCATTTTGCAAGATATCCCACAATGTGCAGGGAGACTTAAATTTAGCAAATCACATCTTCGACTACTTTCCCATTTAATTACATAGAATTCTCACCAAAAACCAAGTGGTTGTTAGCTTGTGATATATTTGACGGAAGAAATATTTCTGGTATCATACCTTATGACCATCATTGATGGAATGTAACTACCTCGTAAGGGATGGATTATTTTGAGTCCCATTCTTAAGGGTGTAGGAAGATTAAACTACTGGAAATATAAGTGGGGAATGGTAATGATCAGTTATGTGATTATGAAGTCGAAGTTCAAACTATGGATCACATAGCTTTCTTTTTAGAGGGGGTTAGTTGGTTTTCATTCAGTCGGAGAATCAGGTGTTGAATGGTTAAGAAACCTGGATTTAGCGTTGTGACTGGAGATCAATATTTAGACACAAAGACATCTATATTGTACTGTAGATGTTACTTTATTTACGTTTATATATGTGTCAAAGTGTATGTCCCTATCAGCGCGGCAAGGCTATCAAGTGTTATGAGTGGTGAGATGGGTCATTAAGGTAGTCGTCAACTTGTATTACGGACTTTGAAAGTAAACACAGCTGAAAATGGTTCATTTTATGTTACATCTTACTTTTATCTCAATTACAGTCAGTTTTATTTTTAAGTTAATATCTGTTGTTGGGTATTGATATCTTGATGTTAGTGTTATGAATTTGACTTCATATTTCAAAAGTAAAAGATTCAATTATTTGTCATTCTTATTCGACCAAAAAAAATTTGTTTTACTAATTTCTAAAAATTTGACATTATAAAGTTATAACATTAGCAATTTAGTTTCTCTTATCAACACAGCAATATATTTAATGTTCTGGTGATAATATTTTCACTTAATTTAAATTGTGCCCGATACTTGTCCACTCGGCTCTTTAATTAGTCCATTCCTGTATCTGTATACTTTAGTTGACATAATTGTTTTGGTTAGACTGTTCCTCAAACAATTAATTGATCTCTCGAGGAAGTGTTGTATACAACTTTTAATTACCTATACAAAACACTCTTGGTTAATGTTGTCATGAGCAATTACTTATACAAAACACCCGTGGTGAATGTTATCATAAGTAATTAAGTTCATGATTGTTTGATGTTTTAAAGTAGCAAATTTAAACTTAAAATTAGAGAAGGGCGTCAATAATTAAATAAAGTCATTATTTAGTAAAATCTTTTATCTTAGGTCAATAAATTACTCTTATAATTAAACTTATTTAATTAATTATTAATTATTACTTATTTAAATGTAATTACTTAATTACTAATTTATTTTGTTAATTTTTTATTCATATATTTGCATTTACAGTATATTTTTCTCATACAGTTCACTTATTTATCCCTCTAGCTTATAGCTAATTGAGAGATATACTAGTTATATTTACTACATTTATAGGAATAATACTATATACAAAAAATTAAAAGCTTAATAACCATCAATAAAGTATTATATGGTTAAAAATACATATAAAAGTTATAAATTGTTTCAAAGTTTTAATGTTTTATGATGTTTATTTTACCAGTAATTTTCTTATTAATAACATTTTTTAATATTACAATCATTCTTTTTATGTTATGTCGGTGCGAGATAGAAATAGTTGAAAAAAAATAAAATAACAGACTTTTCAAAATATCAATATGTAAAATATTATATGTATTACATATAAATTAATGATCTACCTATATAATAACAAAGAAAATATATATATATTCATACTTGACAGTTAATTTTGTAGATTTAGGCCTAAAGACACAATAAAGCATAAGGTTATCAATAATTACGTAATTTGCTCACGTGAAATATTAATTAATTAATTAGTTTATGGATATATTCAATAAAATATCAATCAAAAGTATTACTTATATGTAAGTACTTACTTGGTGTTAAGCCCTCATTAAGCTAAAAATACGTATTAATAATAGTGAGGTAATTCTGAATTTTCCTTCACGAGTAACAGAGTCATTTGTTCTGTTAATTTTTTTCTGGTTGGCTTATTTTTTTAAATTGGTTTCCTTGTTATTTAATCAAGATATTTCTTTTAAATATGAGCATAAGCAACATTTTGAGTAGTCATTGAACCACCACACTGGTAATTGCAAAATATATTTTACATCCAGTTTTAGTATTGTAACAAATTTATGGCTCAACAAAATCTAAAAGTAAATTTGGTCACAAATCTCAAAACTTCACTGAACACTGTTAGAATACAGTTAATATGAAAACTTCTACGGTCCAAATCTGCGATGTTTCCACTAGACATAAATGGTTCACTTATAAATTACAGCTCACTGTGAATTTATAATCCTCAATAGAACATACCACTCTCGTACAAGTAGACTCCGGCTTATCAGTGTTGCATCACTGATGTACGTGTATGGCTGGGTGGGAGGGTCTTCACCACTGAGTGCTTGTATTCTAAACACCATTTATACCACCAATTTGAGAGTTACTCATCATACACATATGGTAATGTTGATTGTTTCACTTAATCAACATTACCATAGACACAATAAAGTGATACCTAATTTCCAAGAAAAGGTGTCTGAATAAGGTTTTGAACAAAATTGTCACTGTGACAGATTACAGTGAATTTCAGCTGCTTTCAAGCCTTTAGCGTTAAGAAGACATTTTACAGTGCGTACTTCACAGTTGGTGGCATTATCAATTGGAAGAGGTAGGTACACTCCCAAACAACACAGTAATTAGAAAATGTGGTAAATATCACGACCCGTACAAATACTCCCACCCGACCATACACGTACAATGGCATTTACCAACCCACCCGCCTATACACGTATATTGTCGTTGAATAAAATCTGTAATACCACTGTACATGTATGGGTGGGTGGGTGGTTCAATACCACAGTGCGTGTATAGGTGGGCGGGTGGGTCAATACCACTGTGCGTGTATGGTTGGGTGGGTGGGTCAATACCACTGCATGTGTATGATTGGGTGGGTGGGTCAATACCATTGCATGTGTATAGTTAGGTGGGTGGGTCAATACCACTGCATGTGTATGGTTAGGTGGGTGGGTACTTTGTGTGACAAATACTTAGTGTAGGGTACACAGAGTATTACGGAGGTGTAAAATACTGTATAATAATATAATAAATATAATATAATAAAATACACCCCCTAGGCCTCCGTGAATATTGTTAGATATCCAAATAATGTAATCTGTTTCTTTAAGTATTTTCAAACTTTATGAAGTTGGCTCTAAGTACCTTCTCAATATGCTTCTGAAAAATAAATGGTTACTAATCTTCAAACATCATTCTACCTGAGTGGTTGTGTTTAAAGTTTCTCTAATTTGACAAAAATAACAGTTTAAAAAAATTGTATTTTGTCCATTTAGCTGAAAGTAAAGTTAGCAAATCTATAAAGGGTTAGAAGAATACACACATATACCGGGGGAAGAGATATTTTTAAAATATACATAAAATATAATTTCTGTTCAATATTTTGGAAAATACTGTTTATTTATGTATCAGCTGGTGTTGACAACAATTAAATGAGTTTTGGCACCAACTCGTTACGATAATCTGTTCTAAAAATGAGTTATAAAAACTCCAATTTGATAAAGGGTTCTTTCTTATAAGTAAATGTTGTATGAAGGGTGTAGTCAAACGAATCTTTTGCCTATTCCATAAGAAATAGAAATTTTTCAATTTCTTATGCTGAATTCTTTATCAGAACCTCTAAATTAAACTGTGATTACTGGGGCTCTTTTAGTTTTGAATTTATTAAAATTATTTATCTTCACACCGATCGTAAAAATATAAGTGAATATGGATTTCTAATGAGTTGAGGAGACTTGTATGAACGAATGTAGATGTTGTTACAATCTAAAACCTAATTTTCCTTAGAAAGTAATATCTTTCGTGAATCATACAATTTTAATTACTTTTTACATTTTTTATGTAGGTTTTATGTACATATTACATTTATGGAAATGCGTTGTTTATGACTGCTTCGTTGATATATAGATTGTTACAATTCCTGTTTAATACTTACCCCTTTCAACTAAACGTACTCAATATACTGTATTTATAGACGTAATTTATACATTAACACAGCACATAATGCGTGTATAGACGTAACGCATACGAGCATGCCATATGAGACCGAATTACAAAGATACACATGATAAGACAATTATTAACATTTTAATATTATTTTCATAACTTATGGTCCTAAGCTACAATGCACCCCAGTGGCTTATGTATAAAAGTAAAAAAATTTAAAGGATGTCTTATTTTACCAGGTAGTGCTAAGAAGCCCACTCTAACATCACCTGGGGACCAATTGTTTAAAGGTAACTTCCGAACCTTAAAGGTATCTCGGGCAGGCGGGCTGCGTGCAATGACGAAATGGCTCAGACGGTCACCCGTCCAAGGAACAGCCACGCACGATGTTGCTTGACCCTGTTATCTTTCGATAATTTCGGAAACCTCCGATCAAGGCAACTTTTAATTTGTATCTTACCAGTTGTAATTGATTTTCTGTACAGAAACTTTTTTAATTTAGTGTTTCTCGTCATGTTATTTTGAATTGATACATTTTATTAAATTCTTATTCTTAGATGTGAGAAGCCGACACAACTTAGGGCGTATTTTAAGAAGAATATAAATTATTACGTGAGATTAGGATGAGTGTGAATGACTTGTGTAGTCTGGTTACTAACTGTGGTTCTCTTGAGATCAGAAAAGGCTATTTTTTAATAGCATAAATTAAGGGACGTACAGCTTTACATGGAATCTGAAACTCGTAGTATTTCGAGAAACATTATGTAAAGTAATTTTTTAGCACCACCATTCACTTATATGAGACTTATATGTCGACTGTTCTTTGAAGACGCAAATCCTTAGAACAACTCAAAGTAACAATTTTACAAATAGATATTCGATAACACTATATTGAAGATCAATTGTTGTGTTAATTTGAATAATTAAAGTGAATATTTTGTAGTGATTCCACATGGACGGATAATGTGAATATATCCCTTTGGCAATCAATGGTTATGTCAAGGTATTGTTACTTTTTGCATTGTAATATATAATTCGCTACATACGAGAATGTATTAACTCCCTGGCTCATTAATAAATTATTAACATACGTTTTAAACAAATCATATCAACATGATATTTAAATGTAATATTAAGAGTTTATTCAGAATATAAATTATTGAATACTGTTTATCTACCTTTGGAAAATAGCAAAACTACCCCTCATTGTGTAATGTCCTCATAATATGCTCAGGTTGTTATGTTCTTTGCTCTCAAATAAATTATAATACGAACCGCTTCTTTAGCTGACTAAGAAATAATAAGTCTAAAGTTAAATAAAATAAAAACTTACTCGGAAAAAGAACATAAATACAGGTTTTGCAGAACACAACAGTAAATACTAACACAAACCAGAGGAAAAGGTTATATGTGCAGTTTGTTTGTTCTAGCTTAAGGTTCTGTCATACTCATTTCACTAACACTGAAGTGTCTAGTTTGTATATTTAAAAGTAGGTAGATCCTGAGGTCGTCAGGAGTGTTTGTACCTCTTGAAACGTTGTTTGTTCAACGTTTAAAACAATGGAAATATTCAACAAATTAGCTATTATGAATTTAATGTAAACAAATCAATGTTAAACAATGAATTATTTACTGCTTGAAGTTGCCTGGTTATAGGTGCATTTAGGATGTTTTGCTAACTATTATATTCAGTCTAATACTATTCATCAGAAGTAATATATTTTTAAAACTTTGCAATATTATTCACTTTGTAACAGCACCCTTATTTATAGTTAGAGTTAAATTTTACGATTCCTGAATCAGAAAAATAGCGTTGTTAAAATAATATATAATAAACACTAAAAAAGCATTTGACCTATCTCCCCATACTATAAAACAAAAATACTTCATTAATACCATAAGAAAACATTATGTACTTTAAAACACAACAAAAATGTTACCTGAATAGAACTGCTCTCGTGAATCAAATATAACATTAAAAGTGTTGGTGTTAAAATTGCCTTTCATTAAAAAAACAAGTTCACTTGATAATATAATTTACTTTTCTGTTTGTTTCAAAATGTCTTTGATTCATTACGAAGTATCTTGTTTCGTTATTCAACAGAATCAAAGTTCAGGAAAGTTCATAAACTATTCTGAATAAAGAGAGGGGAGGTGTATTTTTGTTTCAACAGTGGTTCAGACTCTAGACGTCTCCCAAACTGGAGACAAATTCTCGACATGTCTCCCTGACTCCCCTGAGAAACAACTTCACCTCTTCACAACCTGTTGCCTGTGAACCTCTCGGCTCTTCAGTTTTTCTCACTGGTTCATTATTAATTAATGTTTAGTCACATTTTTTATAATTACCTGTACATACTGTTACGATTTATGACAAATACCATCGGCACCACTTAAGTACTCTTGCTGCCTCAACTACGGGCTTTTCATTTGTCCGTATTTCACTATCCATAAAACTCAATGTCACTAACAATCAACTAAAACCAGAAAGTGGTAACAACAATAACAAAGTCACGTCACGCCAATCTCATGTCAGCTTTTGCGAAAGAGTTATCAAGCAGCAGTGCCTTTTTAATCATGTCGTCTTTCCTTATTAATTCACGATAAATGAGAATATTATAAATCAATGAATGCTCTACTAAATTTATCATAGTGTTATTTCTTGTAATTTTTGTTGATAATCACCAAAATAACCGTTTCTCGGTTGACATGGTCACAACAATATACCATTAATAACCGTTTCTTGGTTGACGTGGTCGCAACGATATATTGTTAGTAACCGTTTCTTGGTTGACGTGTCGGAACGATATATCATTAATAACCGTTTCTTGGTTGACGTGGTCACAACGATTTATTGTTAGTAACCGTTTCTCGGCTGACATGGCCGCAATGATAAATCGTCAATAACCGTTTCTCGGTTGACTTGGTTGCAACGATATATCGTTAATAACCGTTTCTCGGCTAACATGGCCGCAACGATATATCGTTAATAACCGTTTCTCGGCTGACATGACCGAAACGATATATCGTTAGTAACCGTTTCTCGGTTGACATGGCCGCAACGATATATTGTTCCATAGCACTAAAAGGGTTTTAACCACTTATATTTAATTTGTTGTGATTAGAATATTTTAATATAAATATTTCTACTTATATGCACCCATTAATCGATCACTTGAGGAAGTTTTTAATAAAGTGTTTAAACACTTATCAATAAGCATATCGCCATTCAGATTTCATAAATGCCACAAGAAGTGCTCTAATGGTAGACGAGTATTACGAGGAAGTATTTTGTTGAAATTGTAAATGTGTTTTCAACAAAAGCACAGAAATAAAAAGGCATTGAATGACAGTTACAGTAAAAGTTTGGTTGTTTGCGAAGAGGATCCGCCTGACAGTTTTTCGTTACAATAACCATATACAAAAACTCTGCCTTAAGGCTCTCAACCTGAATGTCCCTTTGGTCATTGAATAGTCTTGCGTACTTTGTATAAATATATACATTGGATTTAAGTCAAATTATAATTTTAAATTATATTTAAATATGTAGGGTTCTGATAGTGGAAACATAGTTTTGAAAAATTGCTTGTCAGCCATTTCCACTATTGATTTTTGAACGATATTATGAATTAAATTATTATTTATTAATTATTAAATTAATAATTATTAAATTATTATGAATTAAATAATTATATTCGTCTTCTTAAAAAATATATTAACTGTAATAGTAAGATATTTGAAGATGTTTAATACAGTTTAGAGGTATATAATACAAACTATTGATAACTTCAAATAATTCGTATTGATGTAAATTATTAATTATTATCAATAACTGAGCTGGTGGACGAGCAGTCTACGGCGATAGGACTTTACGTTAGGTTAGGTTAAGTTAGGTTAGGTTAGGTTAGGTTAGGTTAGGTTAGGTTAGGTTAGGTTAGGTTAGGTTAGGTTAGGTTAGGTTAGTGAGTATAGTTTAGAGGTATATAATACAAACTATTGATAACTTCAAATAATTTGTATTGATGTAAATTATTAATTATTATCAATAACCGAGCCAGTGGACGAGCAGTCTACGGCATTAGGACTTTAGGTTAGGTTAGGTTAAGTTAGGTTAGGTTAGGTTAGGTTAGGTTAGGTTAAGTTAGGTTAGGTTAGGTTAGGTTAGGTTAGTGAGTATAGTTTAGAGAAAGCGCAGGTTCCAACTCTGGCATTGACTGGAAATGTGTATCAGTAATACTCACCTTGTAATGTACCGGTATTCTCCCTTACCTTGTCTGAGTAAGTTCCCCGCACAGATAAAAAGTCTATAGGAACTAAATAGAGTAGGGATAAAAGAGATTGGCTTTTTCTTTGAAAAGAAATTCATTATACTGTACATACCTTATATTGTATGTTGGATTGTTTATTATTTCACTATTTAATTATTAATAACATTAATATTTATTTCACTATTTAAAGCAATTTTTTAGATACGTGATAAAACCTACATTAATAATTAATTTTCAAAATGTTTAAACTATGAATTTCAACGAGATATTTTACTGTAGACATTTTCACAAGAAGTCTAAACTACGTAGCCGATGTAATTAGATCATACGTTTACGGTACTATTCATAAAGTAAATATGAAGAGGAAATGTGCAAATATTATTTCATGGAAACTGAAAGAAGGGACTGCGAAAATAGTTACTTTTAAAAGTGTTATAATACTAAAAGCAGTACAGCCTTAATTATTTATTTAAGTAAACATTATTATAAATATTTCAGATGATTATAAATTATCTGAGCTACATTAGCTAAACTCGTGCGTTACAATTGGCTGTACGTTGTAGCTGACATGTAAACTACAAATGTCATGTCTTCTTATCAAACCAATAAATTGGGCTTATCACTTTAGAGTTGAGGAACAAAATGCATTGAAAATGTAAAATTTTACAATTTAAGTGAATTTCTATACTTATTGAAATTAAATATATTGTTACATATGATAGAAAATTACAGAGATTTAATACAATTATTTTTAGTTTTTTGCAGTTTTTTTATTGGTACACCATATAATGTATATGAAAGTTTAATTCAACCGACATATTAAGATTTTTAAATTATTTTTGAAGTGTCAGTAAGACATCATTGTTGTAATACAAAAAAAGATCATGCTATACTGAGTTATTAAAATTGTTACAACAGGTACATTTTTTAAAGAACCCAAAATAATTGTTTTCGTCTTTTTTTTAAATTGAGTCTACTTCTGTAAAACCATCAACTGGAATATTAACATATTTTCAACCATTAGAAGGCAGAACAAAAATATATCTCAAATTATAAAAAAAATTTAAAATATTCCTAAATATAATTACTAAACCATCTATACAAAATTAATATGACTATAAAACTTCCTTAGATTGGCATTAAAAATAAAATTCCGTTAATTAAAATATAAATTATTGAAAAACATGTGGTGAGTAAAATTGTTTTGTATCACCTAAGAATATTTGTATTCTATTTTCTTCTACTTGGTTATTCTAAAACGAACAAAATATACTTAAAAATTCACAATATCTCGTTATTTTTATTTTATCCCAGCATGATTGCAAAACTGAAGGAATGTCTATAGTTTTGAAAAATTTACAAAGTGATAACTACGCTAACAGAAGGAGCAAATAACATTAATAAATTAATTATCATTGCATTAAACAATGGCCAAATATATAAAACAGAGATGGAACCAAAATATCTCAAAGAATATAAGCATCAATCAGCGTTGAAAATCATGACATTTACAAACAAACAGTTATTTTTTTTCGCAGGGAGAGCCAGTGGCCGAGTGGTTTAAGGCTCCACAACTTTGGACTAGCATTAGAGACAGCACTGGTTCGAATTATAAACACAAGTTGCATATATTAGCACATACAGAGGTAAATGAAATTAAATGAAATGAAAAATGACTTAATTTTTAAGGCGTTGTTAGGACAAGACAGTCCTCTCTACCACATAAAGCACATTGATTAGAAATTGTTACTATTTTGAATGAGTTTTTTATAATTATTTTTAATTGATATAAAATGTAGGAAGTGTTCAGCAAGTTTCCATAATATTACGTAACAGAAGTTAATTGAGAATACACAATTACAAGACGTAATAAACCGAAAAAAATACTCCAAATTCAGACTGCTTAGTGAAACATTCAAGACCCCGTTATTATACAATGATACTTTCAAACTTGTTCATCCATCGTTTGAGTAACAGATATCAGTTTTTAAACAAGATACGCTATTAAAAGTTCTTTAGAATAAATTTAAATACGTGAATCTAATTATGAATAACAAAACAAAGAGTTATTGTCGAAGGCAGAAGTCAACTTATAATTATACATCAAAGTAAAGAGCTGTGTAATATCAAGTCTTCAAAGTAAAGAGCTGTGTAATATCAAGTCTTCAAAGTAAAGAGCTGTGTAATATCAAGTCTTCAAAGTAAAGAGCTGTGTAATATCAAGTCTTTAAAGTAAAGATCTGTGTAATATCAAGTCTTCAAAGTAAAGAGCTGTGTAATATCAAGTCTTCAAAGCTTGGAACAGTTAAAAGTGTTGTTCATTTTTACGGAGCTTTGTGAACAGAATTCTTGGCTCAGTATAGTTTGGTATTATTTTTTTAAAAAGAACGACTGACTTGTTTCGTCATTTAATTTTTACATATATTTTTTGTATATTTATGATGCCTAAAATAAAAGTCTAAGGAATTCGGATAAAAGTATAATAACAAGGATGTATGATATAACATTTTAAAAATAAATACAAATAAGTATTGAGAACTAACAGTTATTTTTGCAAATAGTTTTACGTGAGAAACCTAATTTTTACAATAAAAATGTACATTGGTAAGCAGTGTACGGTAACGAAAGTTATTAAGTTGTTTAAATACACTACACATGTTACTTTGCTATTTGCAGTTCCTTCAGTTGTTTTTTTATATTCAAACAAAATATGTAAATGTTAATATAATACTAAATTTTTTTTAAAAGTTTTCGAAAATTTGTCAGAGGCACTAAATTTGTAAAAATCCACGTTCTCATGAATATTATCCAAACATATAAAAAGGTAATTTATCTCCAATCCTACTCAACCACGTATCATTATGCTGGGATAAAATAAACATTACATAACACGAGATATTGTGAATTTTTTGCTAGTTTTAGAATAACCAAGTAGAAGAAAATAGAATAAAAATATTCTTAGGAGATACAAAGATAGAACAAAGTGAAAGGTAATATCACCAGCAGAGCTTCAGGGGGTGGATGTGGAGAAGAGCTGATGGAGGAATGTGTTCTATATATTTAATGTTTAACTGGAACGTGTGGTTATTATGAAGTATCGTGCCACCTAACAAAATTTGAAAACCTTGCTTAAAATAGATCAAGAAGTGGATATACAATATCTTCACGGAATTGCTTTTTATTCTTTGGGAATAACAGATTTTATTTAAGAACCAAAAAACATTTTCATGACTTTTAGTATTTTTGACATATTTCCGTTAGTTTTAGTAATATTTTAATAATCTTTTTTGTTAATCTGATTAATCTTTATGCTTATATATAAATTTGAAAAATATTTTGGTATGTAACAATTATTTGTCGAGATATAACGAAAATAATACTTTCGTAACGAATGTTGATTAGGAGTTGTTACGCGATCATTATAGACTCCAACTATTAGCCACAAAAACCTAAATTACGTACATTCTCGCCACAGGGACAGCAGGCAAGCCCTCGTGGCGGACAGGCACCTGATTTCACGTCCATTGCGATTTTTTGAGTAAATGGACAATTTAGGTAAATTAAGTTATTTTTTTCAGTTAAAGGAATATTTTTCGTACCGACAAATTAATATTACTGAAAACAAAATATATAATCGATTTCAGTATAAAAAAATGTAAAACGAAAACAATTTTGAAAAATTACGATTTTGAAAAATCCTAGTCAGGAAATCCATCTGAAAAATTCTAATATTTTCATTTTCAGTCAAAAATGAGTTTTTTGTGGTTTATGTTAACCTTCTCAAGAGACATTAACTTATATCCACCGCTTTTTCAACAAGAAGTCGTATTTTCAGAAGTGGCTAGAAAGAACATAATTACCAAATGTGTGATCGCCGATCAAACACAGGTAGTATTAAAGATACGAGTGTTATTCGTATTAACAACATTGTAAATATTCATTGCTTTTTTATAATGTAAATGTCAGAAAGTGTGCAAGGTTTTAAATCAGTTTGCCAAACTATTCATTCAGTGAATAAAATGTTCGTACAAAGAAAGATTTACTCTTAACGGAGAAGAATTACAAAAACATTTACTTTTAATTTTGTTATTCTAGATTTGGTGTAGCATCCTAAAATGAATAATTAGGAGTCATTTTTTGTACCAACATTACCATAAATAAGGTCTTTTGGTATTGTATTGTTAATGTAATGTATGTATGTATACACAATACAGTAATTACACCAACATCAGTATCATCTCACGAATGCAACGGATTTACATTCAAACGTCCTTCAAACAATGTAAAATAACGATTACATAAAGTCACAAAACTATTCACACCAATCTAGGATCTATTCTTCATATCCCTAAAGCCACTTAAAACCTTCCCTCTAAGTGATTTTGTGTGTTGTCTTTCTTATAACAAAGTGTGTATTATGAATAAAATATGGCACAATTTTTTCTTTTTACTAAAACATAATGATTATAAAACTAAAGCAGAGAGAATATTTCATATGTATTTGAGTCATATTACATGCTTTGAATTTGGACAAATTTTACTTTATGGTCATATATAATAAAAATATATGCTCTTGCATTTTTAATTCAAGGGTTATACTATTTTATGACGAGTGTACCAATGTTAACGCACAAATGGTAAATGACACACATATAGACAATGTATGCTAAATTGTTACAGTTTATTTTATGAATTTCGTAACTTTACTTAAGAGAGCTCTTACAGCAATTGCTGGAACTATGAGAAGTTTGATAACGACATGACCAATGGCGTGACAATGATCCAGCTGCTACTTCTTGCATTGTTACCATGTTCAATTCTTTAAATACACCAGATTTGTAAGCGTCAAACGTAGTACTCTTGGCAACACCGCACGTCAGAGCTACAATCCAATGCCACTAAGGGTGCTCAAGTCAAGTCGGGACGTTCCTTAAATAAAGTATTGTTATTTATTAACCAAACTGTATTATTTCTGAATAAGATGAAAGTTATAATCAGGGTCGGTATAAAAGGTCATTACGGAATATTGCTACTGAACTATCAGCGATAAATAGCAGAATGTTTATATAATCACAATAACGTTTACTGCGTGATTATTAAGGTTATACTAAACTTAACGAAAATCCGCCGCAGGCGTTCCATACGTAAGCACCGGATACAGCTTAGTGAAGCATAGCCAGTGGATATCCTTAACGTCATACTTGCCCTCTCACGTTACATGTAATAATATGTAGAAAGGGTTGTTTAAATACACGTTGGTCGGTAGCTTAGTTGGTTCAATCCCGGCTTCACGTGCTAAATGTTCTCAGTTCGATCCCAATCAGAGTCAATACATTCTGAGAAGGATCAGCTGATAACTACCAGCTGTTCATTTGTCATTTGGCTATTAATTAATGACACTTTCTAAGGAATAGTCGGCCTTAGTTTGTAACAATGACTACATTCGCTCATCTACACTCATCACACTCATTCGAAATACATATCTTGACGATCGGCGTCTTATGAATAAATAAATTTAAAAAATAGACATTTTAATAAATGCTCAAAAGAACTACTTAATTAACCTTCCGATAAAATCTAAACCTAAATTTCCGGATGTCACCTTGAAACTAAAGAGACAAGTTGACATTTCTGATACGAAAAAGTAAAATAATCGGTTTGGGCCAAATATTAGCTTTAAGTAAAAGAGTTATGCTTTGTGAAATCTATGCATTATTGTAAGCTACTTGTTTTCCGTTCAGTTAATTAGCTAGAGTGATTATTATAAGCACTATTTATTTGTGTATTATTTATTTTCAAACCCCCAACAAAACTTGCATTTTATATTATAAAACATTGCTGTAAAGTATGTTTTTCCACAAAATAAATCATTTCTGAATAATTGCCGCCTTTTTTTGATCGCTGGCTCTGATTAATGATGCAGTAATTATGGCCAGTAATGCTCACGTGATAAATCATCATTATACAAACAAATAACTCACTTCCTAGAAAATATCTGTTCTATAATGTAATGTTCATTATTAATGTTATATGGTAAAAATAATGTTACAATTTCTAGTATTGTTGGTAATGTTAAGATAACTTACTTGGCTTTATGACAATAAACTTAAGCAACTTTTCAAGAATATAAATGTTAAAATTGTGGTTATTTATCTTAATATGTCTTAGTTTACAAATGTAGAAGCTTACACAACTCTTTCCTTTCTGTGATGTAACTAATAGAATATTGTGCATACCAATCACTCTTCATCCTTTAAATCTGTGTTATACTAATGCTTATGTTTGTTATTGTTTTTAACCAACAAATTATAGCCTGTAATTGTGTTTGATCGCTTTAAAATAGTGTTTCACCGAAGTGTTTTTATTTTACGTAGTTTATAAACTTTTACTTTAAAAATAAAGCAAACTACTTTACTATTTGGATATCAATTTAATTCTTAGTTTAAAAGAACAAACCTACTAATGTTAATGTATTGTTAATGTATTGCTAAACATGTTGTAGTGTTTAGCTGTTATGTTTTAAAGATAACTTTACTCATATCATATGGTTTGTGAACTACGAATAATTTTTATTTTAAATGTTTTTATATATAAATAGATCTAATTTAGTATTTTAGTAAGTAGTTAGTGTAACTGTTGAATAGCAGTATGCTGCAATCAAAATGCATTTATTATTTTCTTACGTCTTACTGACAGTACTGCCAATTAAAAGTATTTTTCACAAATTATTCACTGTTGTACCTTATTATCATATTAAAATTTCCGCATAGATTAAATACAACGTCAGTATTTGATTTACATTTCTAGAATCGTATAACTATTTTGTTTGTGAATTTAAGGAGTTCAAAGTGGACATACAGAAATGTTGAAATAAAATAAAGATTGTCCAATTCAATTTTGAGACTGAACAAACATTTTTAATGTGTTTGAAAGGGATATAATGTTTTTTTTAATGTATTTATAATGAGTATGGTTTATACAGAACTGCTCAATGTATATATCTAGTTTATGTTTGTTCAAAACAAATTTTACACTTATAAAATATTTTATTCAACCCAATCAAGTCACTTTCACGTAATCTAAAAAAAAATAACTTAAACAAACAAATTTAAATACAGGTTGTCTCTGAAAAGCCTAATAATCCGTCTTGGTTGTTGTTACTGGTTCATTCAGAATCACAAATATCATAGTTTTAAAGTGCCCAAAACACCTTCGTTATCTTTCCAGCCACCATATTTTTCCTTTACATTTATATTTTAAAAACCAAAAAGTGTATTAAGCTGTAATTTTGCACAAATATAATCATATAACGACTGAATCGGATGAAAAATAGTAGCAGACTACTAAGGTGGCCTGTGCAAGCAGACTATCCTTTGCACTGTGAATCGAACTCAGGAGTCAGGGCCATAAGAAGCAGATCTAGAGTCTAGGAGCGTACCACTTGGTCAGTAGATGAATTATAATGAATTGCAGTTCGATGGTATTTCTAATTATATTTTTAAATGCATTGAAATATGTTATGCGATCATTGCAACAAATATAACAATTTATGTTAAACATTGTATCAAATGAAACAAATAAATAGAATTAGTAATGTAGTTTAATAATTAAAAAAGGCAAATAATATTGCTTTTACATGAGTCTTTTATAAAGACTGTAATACCAAGAAGTCAAACACGTTAAATCACGCTAAAAAAAAAAAAAAAAACTATAACTGTTGAATAACTTTTTTCGTACCTTGGTGTTAACTTACTAATTTTTTCTAGTACTTTTTAAGTTTGTGAAAATACTTTATTTTGTACCCTTATCACAGTTACTCTATTTTTCTGTTCATCCCCACTTTTTCGATCAAATGTTGGAATTGACACTCTATAATTAAGCTTATTTATTTTCGTCATTAGTTGAATTTCATATGTTAAATGTTATTAAATGTAGCCCATAAGGATATTTATAAGGTACAATCTGTAATTATATTCATAACTGTACTAAAAATGTATCAATTATATCTAGGAAAAAGGTTAGAGAGTAAACTATTAAAGAAAATGCACAGTAATTAACTTAACACCCCTCCCCATTGGCAACTAACGTCAACAAAATGTGTCTAACTTTGTCAGTGACAGCATGACATTTATTAGTTTCTGAACTTCCAATTTCAGTCGTACCAACTGTGATTCCTAAACTCTCCGCACATTTTGGGTTTGCTTCATTTCAAATGCGAGACAGCATTTTATTTCAACTATCAAACCACCATAATTAAATTTAACTTGCATAGTGTAACTAACATTAATGTATGACCTAAATAGTGGTCAAACTATAATGCTATAATATCGGTAAACATTACCATAAAATATAATTTGTTTTCATGCTTGTAAAAATAAGAACGTTTTTAAAAATTAAAAATATCACTCTTTGAATAATTCATATATTAACTTATTGTTAGTAAAATATTTATCTTTTTATTTTAATATAAATTTCTGTATCATTTTTGAAACATGGAAAACCAGTATTTACATACATTAATTAGATAATGAATTGTTGATTTTTTACCTTAATTAACATGATAATAAAATTTCTCTACTTAGTTGTTTTATCTCTTCAAAATTTAATTAATAATAATTGTCCATAAAATGTAAAATTTAAGATTTATATAAGAAATTGCTGCATTAATGTAAAAATAAATTGCTGTAACTTGGTAAAAACCATGCCAATAGAATACACATTCTATTAGAAAGGAACAGATACATAAATCTTTCAATCATCATTTTGACGTATAATTTAAATTGATGTCTTTAGCAAGAGGAGTGCTTGTTATGGCCTCCGTAGTAGTCTGTACTGCTGGCAGCTTCTGTCTTGACTTTTCTATACCTTACTAAAGTATCTTAAAATACCAAAAGACTACGGTTATAGTACGCAATTTTATCCTCAATTGCATTTAATTAAATGTAGCCGAATTCTTAAACATTTCAAAGTTTGTTTTAGAAGCTGATAGTAAAAGATTATGTTATATAATTTAAAGTTAAGGTTTATATAGGTTTATAAACATTAAAGTTAAGGCTATTTTATGTTATATAGATTAAAGGATGTTATATCATTTTTTTTACAATCAGGAAATGTATTAGATAATTATTGTTGGCACTTACATATATTTTCGTTTCCAAATAAAATTTATTAAGGTATTTTAATCCATTATTGTTTTTAAACATTATTAACCTAAATTAACCTACATTTGTGACATGTTGCCTTTTGCAATATTATCAAAAATGGTCACACTTTATTCCTTCCCAAAGTTACTCCCGGATATTTTTTTACAAATCATTAAGTATATGACTGCACGAAAATAGCAGAAGTCTAAGATAATGTAATTTAAACGCAAAAAAACATACAAATTTTTTTGTTAAATTTAGCCTAAACAATGTGGTTTCACCTATACCATTAAAGTAGCATACACACATTATCTATTTATATTAAAATATTACCACAAAGGTAAAACCACTTTATCTACTGTCTAATGTAATTTAATCACTCAAGGATTACGTTCCCTGTTAATGAAGATTGAAGAACCCAAGCCCCAGGTAGAGTTCAAGGAGACTCTAACTTTGATATGACATCTGTTGGAGACAGGTCTTTGACAAGGAGTTCACCCTGAGTTACCACAAAGGTAAAACCACTTTATCTACTGTCTAATGTAATTCAATTATTCAAGGATTACCTTCCCTGTTAATGAACATTGAGGAACCCAAGCCCATGTAGAGTTCGAGGAGACTAACTTTGATATGACATTTGTTGGAGACAGGTCTTTAACAAGGAAGTTCACCTTGAGTTAATACAAAGGTAAAACCACTTTATCTACTGTCTAATGTAATTTAATCACTCAAGGATTACGTTCCCTGTTAATGAACATTGAAGAACCCAAGCCCCATGTAGAGTTCGAGGAGACTCTAACTTTGATATGACATCTGTTGGAGACAGGTCTTTGACAAGGAAGTTCACCCTTAGTTACCACAAAGGTAAAACCACTTTATCTACTGTCTAATGTAATTTAATCACTCAAGGATTACGTTCACTGTTAATGAACATTGAGGAACCCAAGCCCATGTAGAGTTCGAGGAGACTAACTTTGATATGACATTTGTTGGAGACAGGTCTTTAACAAGGAAGTTCACCTTGAGTTAATACAAAGGTAAAACCACTTTATCTACTGTCTAATGTAATTTAATCACTCAAGGAATACGTTCACTGTTAATGAAGATTGAAGAACCCAAGCCCTATGTAGAGTTCGAGGGGACTCTAACTTTGATATGACATCTGTTGGAGACAGGTCTTTGACTAGGAGCTCATGCTGAGTTACCACAAAGGTAAAACCACTTATCTACTGACTAATATAATTTAATCACACTGGAATAACCTTCACAGTTAATAATCATTGAAGAACCACTAAAATGTTCTCACTAAAACGGCATCCGTTTTAGGACTATGAAGAACTTGTCAATTTCCATTCCTAGTGCGCGTCTAAGAATCATGAAAAATAACTGTGCGAAGTTTCACATTCCTAGGTTATGTGGTTTTTAAGAAATCGGGATCAGTCAGTGGTATTTGTTTTATATTCGTTGAACATTTATAACATTGAAATTGAAACTGTACATCTAAATTACTGTTTTATTTACTTTGCAACTAGTTTGAATAAATTAATCCATTTTCAAAATAACAACTTCAGTCGCACAACTGTTACCTTCAAGCGTGATTCAAATGGTGTTTCGTAGGGATTTACTTAAGTGAATCGGACTGCAGTGACTGTAATGGTCAAATATATTCTATTTTTTTTTTTAATTGATACAAGAACCATTGGATAGTCTATGCTTCCAAACAAGGTGAGGCTTTACCTATAAATTGGGATTATTATCAAATTTATTTAAAATTGTCTGTTTTCTCTGAAAATAGATTATTTTAAAGCTATTTCCCCAAAGAAATTTAGACATTATCTAATATTTCCTCTCTATCATTTATTAAAATTGTATACAACTAAACTAAGACTCCCATGACCAGCCTTGTCAGTCACAAAATGTAAAAAAAACCATCCGTAACAAAACCAACAACGAAATGTCCAACAATTTTGCAACGTAACGTTTATTATTTTATATTCTCTAGGACGTGTCATAGACCAGTATTTTAAATATGAATACATCTACTTCATTTAAATTACACAACACTGAAATGTTCTTTTTAATTTGTTTTGAATGATAAGAAACCTAATTAGTCATATTGTCATATTTATAGACTAATTATAAATCGAGTCCTAAACGACATTTTAGTGACATTTATACCTAAAACATAATATTTATGATAGTTTAAATAAGTGTAGTTATTAATTAACTATACAAGCTGAATCATAAGTAATATTTATAATCTGTAA
Source organism: Stictocephala bisonia (assembly GCA_035578905.1). Lineage (NCBI taxonomy): Eukaryota > Metazoa > Arthropoda > Insecta > Hemiptera > Membracidae > Stictocephala > Stictocephala bisonia. The sequence goes on along the minus strand of JAQJVL010001238.1, from coordinate 182,648 downwards.
TTAACAACTAAGGAGATACAACTTGAACGCCTCAAAAATGAACAACAATAGGGATTGCGTACACACTGGTGCCAACCTTTATCGTACCGGATGAAGTACTTGTCAACGATACTACCCTCAGCAGATGACAATTACAGTATTTACCCGCCTTAGGTTTATATCTTTTTGGTTTCAGGTACCTCTCATATTATTTAAAATAGTGTGAATTTTGTGTTTCACTTATAATTTCTCAAACAAGCTAAAATTTTTTTTAAAAAGAATTAATTAATTGAATTAATTATTTCCTTAAAAATATAAAACAACTGCGTTTAAAACTTTTAGAACCAGTTTCAATGTGGTAAAACTAACACATTTTGATAGTTTAGTCTGTTACTACCACAAATAAAGGAGTGTCACATTGGTTTGTTGCAAATTTACCACCGTTTGACTTATTCCAACCGTCCATAAACTTGAAGTTCAAAGTGTCTCTGTTTGCTTGTGACAGTTTGACGTTTATTGGTTTCTGAACTTACAATTCCATTGTTAGAAATCTCAAATAACAAACTTTTGAAAGTAATTTAAGCTGCAGAGAGAATATTAATCAGTTTCACAAGGCTTTTATTTATATATCCAACCGTTATGAAACTGTTTCCTTTAAATATGTATTGGTCTATAGTTAAGACTTTGTTGTAATGTAAATTGGAATTTATTTTCTGTTTAAATATATTGTCATACATACACACACATTTTTCCCTTTCCTTCAAATAAATAATCAAAAAACATTTAATAACAGTGAAAACATTATTTGGAAAATATTATTGTATATATTTTAGAGATCGTTCACGTTTTAAATGTTGATTTGCAAAGATAATTATTGCTTATTTACCATGGTAAAAGTGTAGTCAATAAATATAATTATTTACAACCCAAGAAAAATTTACTAAATTGAATATGCCAAAATATTTATTTATAGTAATAAAATCTTGACAGTATCAATAAAATTAAGAACATTCTGAATAGTTGAGCATTAGTAATAAACTATCCTACAAAATAATTATTCAAACTAAAATCATAGTAATGATAGCTGACAAATAGCAATCACTATTCAAAATAGTGTTTTATAATATTTTATGAGCTCTGCCTAAAACAATCATAAACGTGCATCAAACATGGAAAGGTGTTAATTGAAAGCACTACAGAATGTTATTTATATTAGGCCTATATAAATGTATAAATGACGGCTAAAAGCAACAATTACTTTTCTTCTACTTTAACTTTCTTTTGCTTACATGTAATACGTATAGTATCCATTAATACACCGCAAAATGCATGATTGTACTGACCACTACATGATTAAATTTAGTTGCATTTCGAGATATTGACACGTGTTGTCAATTAATGTCACACTCATTAGAGATGTACATGGGCAATAAACCCATTCATCCCACGAACACAGGCTTGTTACAGGAATGGCCTCAAATACACGGAGCTACAAATCAACTACACCAACATGTAGGAGTTGGCAAATTGGTTCTGGTGAACTATCACTCAATCAAACTTAGACTACATATTAACTAAAACAACCTAGAGAACCTGACAATTGATTCTGATGAACTATGACGCAATCACGCTAAAACTATACGTCAACTAAACCAACTAAAACAACCTAGGGAACCTGACAATTGATTCTGGTGTACTATATTACAATCACACTGACACTACACGTCAACAAAACCAACATAGCAAACTTGACAAATTGGTCCTTCTGAATTATGACACAATAAAACTGAGACTATACGTCTACTAAACCAACGTAGGAAACCTGACAAATTGGTTCTGGTGAACTATGACACAATCACGGTAAGACTACACGCCAACTAAACCAACATAGGAAACTTGACAAATTGGTTCCTACTTAACTATGACACAATCACGCTGAGACAATACGTCTACAAAACCAACATTGGAAACTTGACAAATTGATTCTAGTGTACTATGATACAATCACACTGAGACTACACGTCAACCAAACCAACATAGAAAGTTGACAA
>JAQJVL010001238.1:20618-173118 GCA_035578905.1 Stictocephala bisonia | reverse complement strand
TTAATTCATCAATTTGAAATAAGGATTTCCCAGACAAATGTTCTTTAACTAAAAGGAAGATCGTAGAGGAATGTAAACTGTTAATTTTGTTGAATATACTTTCAATTATTAATTTTTTTTTAAAGCAATATATTATTTTGTTAGTTTTTAAAACAATGTTATTCTAACTATGTACTAACATTTTATTTATTATTGGTTACGTTTAAAACATTGTTTCTAATTTATGAAATGGCTAAGTGTGTGTGTTTTTTTTTTTTATATAAAGTATACAGAGTATTTGTACTTACCTCTTAAAATTTTGAATTACATACAATATTTCATTTATTTTAATTAAATATAATCAAAACGTAATGAAAGTAGTTTATGTCATCTGTAATAAAATTTAGAACTAAATTTCTCAGACTGCTCAACTTGGCGTCTAAATGAACACCCTTACAATTTGACCATAATCACATATTATCATAGTTGATGCACTGCTCTGATGATCTTCTTTTTTATGGTTCGTAATAAAACAATAAAAACAATTGTATTGTAAGTTTGAATTTGAAACATGCTCTGACACTTTTCTTAAATAACAGTACAAAGATGTATGAAGTAATATTTCTTCTCATAGTACTCCTGGTCTAAGGTTTCTTACTGCCTAAAGTTCCATGATTTCGTCAAATGTATACTTACTATAGTATGCACTCATAATCATTGTCCAACGATCTCATAATGGTGGTTAACTACTTTTGTATATGTTTAAATAAAATCAGTAATATTTTCGTTATATGTCTTCATCGTACTTTCACAAAAGTTCGTTTTAAATAACTTAAAAATACTTAGCATTCCATCATATAGTTACTCTACGGAATATTTTACAATGATAAATATCAATTTATATACATTATGTTGTAAAACATTTCCAGGAGTAACGTCTTTCACTTCAAACCTTGATGTGATATCACTATAGTTTCCTTAAAATAACATTACTATAAATAGCTGCTTTCAGGGAGAGTGTCATAAGGTGTAAGAAGGAATGTTTTGTAGCTTTATATTGTTCTACCTTAAACCCTACCAGCCTTGGCGACCCAATCTTTTAGCCAGGTACTTTGAGAAAATATGATCCAATCTATATTGTAAGGATTGAATTTAACCGTCATACAAGAACTATAACACCTCTATAATTTTTAGACGTATATTAATTTTTAATATTACGTATTCTTGATACATATATGACGTTGACACATTAACATTTAATTTATCACGTACTGAATATGTAGGACAATCAAGATCACATTTTTAAGGATGCATGGTTCCATGTAACTTTGGTATGACTATTATTAATGTGACTATTAGTAAGAGACGTTACTTTTACTAACTAATTATTACACGTTATTAAGAAGTCTATCAGAGAGATATGTGGAGGAATAGTTGTAGATGAACGAGTGTAGCCATTGTTACTAGGAAAGGTCAATTATTTATTTTTATAAATAGCCATTATTACCCAATAGCCAGAAAATCTAAGAGAACTACACCTTTACGTGGAATCCGAACCACGTAGTATTGCTCTAACTGTCTCCGAACCAGTAGTATTGTTTTGTCCAACTAGCTGACAAGCCATTTACTAAGTTCCCTTCACTACACAACATCCTGAACCTGGCTATCACTCAATAATGACACCCCAAACATCTCTAGTATTGTCCAAATTAATGGCAACTATTGAATGGAAGCTGGGACCGTATTAAGAGGAACGGGAATAGAACCTGTCACAAACAATTTGTCGCCAAGTAACTAGGCTACATTAGTGCGCCAATAGTGCCGACAATGGTAATTCAAAAAGTTCCTGGCAAAAGAAGATTATAGGATGAAATATGTTGATTAAGATAGTTTGATGGACTATAATGTCATTTGAATATATTGTAATAAAAGTCAATGCAAATACTATGAATTACACTTTTTCCTATAAGTAATATAATTTCATCTATTTTACTTAAAATACATTAGTAGGAAAACACAAACAACTAGACAACTTTAAAGTTTTAACCAGATACTGATTTATATTAAATTATATTGAAAATAACATTTTTTTAAATCAATATACCATTGAAGGATTACAAATTAAAATATATGTGTAACTTGTGAAGTGCAAAGCTATTAAATTATAATGAATTAGATAGAGATTAAGTTTTATATATATACTTTAGAGAATATGAACCTCAAAGCATGCCAAACCAATATACATGAGTATATGGAGCAAATCCTGTTTATGTGGAATAGTTAAAGTCATCAGCACCTGAAGGCTGATTGCTGCTGAGTGCACTTGATTAACCATAAATACCTCAGCAAATTAATTTCTCAGATAACTTTGTACAATTAACAACTACTTAATCATATATCTATGTCAAAAGGTTTTGAAATTAATTATATTTAAAGAATCAAAGACCACATTAGATAGAGAACTATTTTTGTATTTAAAACATCACTAGGGCTAGACTGCCCTTGTTGGAAAAGAAAAAACACATAAATTTAAACATCAATGAAATACATAGTTGTATTTCAATCAGATGCTTATGTTTACGTATTTTAAGGAATGAAAAAAATAATATGACTCATTTTGCGTGTTATAGTTTAACAAAATTTCTATCATTTGGTGTACATTAAATGTGTAAACATTTAACAGCATTTGGAAAATAATAAGTATGATCGTAATTTAAATGTAATATTTTATGTGATTTTATAATTATTAATGATTAAAATAGTAGATATATGGTTGAATATGATAACAGTGGATAGGCCTAAGTGATATCAGTGATGAATAAACATTGTTAGGAAGCATCAGTGTGTGGTAGACCCATTTCTAATCTGACCCTGCAGTCTGTAATAGCAGTGATAAATATCTTTGTTTGGAAGAATCAGTGCTTGGTAGGCCAACTTCTAAGCCGACACTACAGTTTGTGATATCAATGATTAATATACTTTGTTTGGAAGCATCAGTCTGTAGGAGACCCACTTCTAAGCCGACACTGCAGTCTGTGATATCAGTGATGAATTTACTTTGTTTCGAAGAATCAGTCCGTTTAAGACTTATTTGTAAGCCGACACAGCAAGTCTGTGATAGAAGTGATAAATGTGCATTTTTTGGAAGAATCAGTCTACAGAAGATCCACTTCTAAGTCGATACTGAGGTCTTTGATAGCAGACATGAATGTACTATAATTGGAAACATCAGTCCATTGGACACCCACTCTAAACGTAAGTCCGTTAAGAGATCCACTTCTAAGCCGAGACTACGCTATGTGGTGGCAGAGATGAATGTACATTTTGGAAGCATGAGTTTTTAGCAGACCCATTCCTAAGCCGATAATGAATTTGAGGTAATATTTGTAAATGCTCGTACATTGTATTGAAGCATCAGTTTATAGCAGACCCATTCATAAGCCTATACTGAATTTGTGATAATATTGATAAATGTACATTGTATTGAAGCATCAGTGTGTAGCAGACCCATTCCTAAGTCGAGACTGAATTTGAGATAATATTAATAAATGTACATTGTATTGAAGCATCAGTCTGTAACAGACCCATTCATAAGCCGAGACTGAATTTGTGATAATATTGATAAATGTACATTGTATTGAAGCATCAGTCTGTAGCAGACCCATTCGTAAGCCGAGACTGAATTCGTGATATTATTGATAAATGTAAATTGTATTGAAGCATCAGTCTGTAGCAGACCCATTCATAAGCCGAAACTGATCTTGTGATAGTATTGATAAATGTACATTGTATTGAAGCATCAGTCTGTAGCAAACCCATTCCTAAGCCGATACTGAATTCGTGATATTATTGATAAATGTAAATTGTATTGAAGCATTAGTCTATAAGATACTCACTTCTAAGCCGAGACTGCAGTCTGTGATAGGAGTGATGAATGTGATACTTGATTAATGACGTCGGAGGGATCTCAAGCTTTGATAGTTGACGTCATCGTGAAAAGGTGAGAATCTTAGAGAATTTCTCGTTTACGAAAAACTTGGTTTAGAAGTATGTATTTTAGTTAATTGTCAGCTGCTTATTAATATTATAAAAAGATCTGTAACATATGTATTATATATAAAAAGTTGTGTTATGATATTAATGCAAATCTAAAGTTATATAATATCATAAAGCTTATTCTAGTCCATTAAACTATTTAATCACATGTCTAGAAGACGTAATTGATATAGCATACTAGCACAATGATATCACAGCTACTGAAGAAACACTAACTAGTGAAATTGTAGTTCTCTTTAAATATTTTAGAACCTTGAAGCTAAATCCTAGCTCAATAAAACCTCGTGAAGTACATATTTCTCACCCCTAATCATTTCCATATAAAAACTGGACTACCAATTCTGCCAATGTCAACTTAGTAAAATTAATTTATCTACACTATGCTCGTATACGGTGTACATACTATACTCGATAGATACTTAATTTTTACTTGAGTTTATATTCTACCAATTAGAAGTGTTATTTATCTTGTACGTCAATTTATGTTAACACCATTGGATATTTTGTGTCCATTTGTTGATTAGATATTGTAAGGAGGTCGTTTGGTAGTTAAAGGAACAACACGAGTCTGTGTACTTACTGGTTACAAGGTTTACGGCCGTATTATTGTCCATTGCTGAACAGAGCTGTGAAGGTTAGTAACCAAGTAACTAACGATGAGTTTTTCCCTTCTACTACTGCATTAACACGTTTTATACTACTTTCCAGACTTTTATCTTTTAAAAATCTTTAAAATAAGCAATAAAAATACGATCTATAGTTTCCGGTGACAACCACGTCAAGGTGAATTATTTACAAAGTATTTAGACGTTTCACCTATACTCTGATGTGGCATTCTCAGTTGTGTTGCTGAGACTTAGATCGGCGAATGACCTTCCAGCTATATAACAGGTGGTGGGGTGGGGAATGATTTTGCAGGCGCACTTGGAGAAGGGCGGAGGCAGTCCCCACCTTACCATATGTTGTATAGCTGGAAAGTCATTCATATTTAAATATATAGTTTACAGTCCTGTTTTCTAAGAAATTTGATGAATATTACAGAAAAATTCATCAATTTCCTGAAGCAGCATTTGCTTTGCTTCTAGTAGTTGTAAAATTAATTACTTGGTCACGTTGTAATCCTTTGAAAACAATAGTTATGATGGGTTACTTTATTATGCGTAGCTAATTAAAGTAATTTTAAATTTATTTGTAAAGGGCTCGGCAGTTAGAACGCAGCAACGTCACCGTAAAAAGCCCGCACTGATCAGGCGCTGAGTCACATTGGTACAGATACAAATTAGTTAGAAATGTCTGTATTTCCACTGTACAAACATACGAAACAACATTTTATAACAATTAATTTCCAAACATAAAAATGCAACCAAGTAACCAATTTCACTACTACTAGAAGCTGAGCTAGAAGCCAAAACAAAGTTTCTTGAAGTATTTGATAGGAATTATTTTCTTATACAATTTAAAAATCTGAAATTTATAATACTTACAAAAAACATTACTTTCAACCACATTTAAATTTACCGTGATATAATATCAATTATTTACTAATACAAATATAAATTTGTTGCTCAGTGATAAAACCAGGATATAATGATAAAACTAAATTTTTAAATATAGGCCTATTATATTCTTAGTAAACATACTTTAAACTTGGGTACATATAATTTTTGCACCGACTGTAGGATTTAAAAACCATACAAAAAACACTAATTTACTTAAGTTACTACAATTAAACAGTCAGTTTTTATGAAAAAAATATCATAAGAAAAGCATAGTATCAGTCATATTAGTATTGATATTGTACTCCTACTGTAGTATACGCACAGAGTATCCCACACTAGGCTGGACACCATATTCTGAAATTGGGGCAATTTACGAAACGATCAATTAATTCAATTGTCATTATATCATTAAGGACACATGGATCCCTGAAGCCCGGACACGATCACTAGGAGATGACACAACAACGCCTGACAAATGTATTATAACGATCTTTAGATAATACAAAAATAAAACGTTGGGAATGTCGAATAAATATTTGTTTAATCAGTTAATAAGATGTAAAATAATTTATTTGATATGCATCACAAACTCGTCCAAAAACATGTCAATGGAAATTCCTTTTTTGTAAATATTCTACTTCTGAGGACCTTTAAAAGTTCAAAGTAAACAGATTAAAAGTTAAAGTTAAAAGATTACTTATAAATGAGATGAGTATGTTCAGAATATGTTGTGTGAAATCACCCAATACACCTAAAAAGTATCATGAACATTGTGTTAAATTATCAATTTAAGTCATTTTATACTATCTAGTATATACATTATTTACTGTAGTCGATTTATTTTATATAGGCTTAGTAGAATACGTTTGTATTATTACAGTTACTGGAACCGATGTTGTACGAATTATGTTACATTATTTTATAGGCCTAATACCAGAACCTTATACAAATAAAACTGTGACTTTTAAAAATCAGTTTAATGAGACTTTGTATAATAAATCTTACCAACATTCAACAATATTGTATTATAAAAATGTGTCCTTAAGAGGCACATATTTAGACAAACATTTGGACATATATTCAAAGTTATTGGTATTATAAAAATTTAATAAATATTTAAATTTCGTTTGGTGTGATTTTTTATGCATAGTTTATCACAAAAATAACTAAAATTAACATAATTTAAAAATTAAATCTGAAAATTAATACCTGTATTACCTAATTTTGATAAAAAATTATAATATTTTATTTTTCTTTACTAAGACTATACTAGGTATATCACTTGATATACAATTGTGTAATTACTAAAGTTTTATAATAATGAAGCCAAATATACGAAGTAATACTATGCTATTCACTTTAGATTTGCATTATTCGATAACTTGATCAGTTAAACATATCAATATTAAATTTATCATAGTAATAATTCCAAACAACATCTTGAAGTATAAGAGCCCATTGTCTTTTACTTCCAATAATTGTATTATTCTGTACAAATTCACAATTTCATCTCTCGGATGTAAAAATAAGACGGATTAGAAATAAATAAACGTTTTTACTAAATGATATTAGTTATGTTGCAAAATGGTATGGATAAAATGAGTAAAACCGGGATATAATGTATTTTATTTAAATATTTTGCAATAGTTGGAAATGGTTAAAATATTATCCATAGTCTAAACTACGTTTTACGTATACTAAATACATTTAAATACATTATATCATTAAGCATTAGGTGAATAAATATAAGTACCACCTCTTAATTGGAAAATTGAGACATTTTTTATGCATTAGATATTGTAAAATATATATTAGAGAGAACCTTAGTTCAAAGTATGTTGAACCCATATATAGGCCTACCTGAGTAACCTGAGCCAATCCTGTTTAATTGGGATCGCTAGTGATCAGCAGCTGATGGATGATTGCTTCTGCGTGCAATCACTCCACATTAGATCCCCTGGTAATGGATTTCACACAGTTTTGAATTTCAATTAAAATTTAACATTCACAGGCTTACCCAGTGTTGTTTGGATTTTATCTGGTGCATCAGACAATAAAATAGTGAATTTTATTGTAAAAGTAACTTAAAAACACTGCCAAGGTTGGAATATTTGAACAATGGATACATTTATTTTTATAGAATTTCTTTCTAACAAATCTTTGATTTAATCAAATAAGTATTTGAATAAAAGTGGAAAAACACTTGTATTTAGTTAGTTAATTTTTTTTTAGATCTAACACATTTAGAAGTTTAGTAATTTAGACTGTGTAGTATATATTATTGAAGTGAAACATATGCCAGTACTTTTAATATTATACAGTGTGTGTGTGTGTGTGTGTGTCCGTGTGTGCCCGTGTGTGTGGTGTGTGTGTGTGTGTGTGTGTGTGTGTGTGTGTGTGTGTGTGTGTGTGTGTGTGTGTGTGTGTGTGTGTGTGTGTGTGTGTGTGTGTGTGTGTGTGGTGTGCGTGTGCGTGTGCGTGTGCGTGTGCGTGTGCGTGTGCGTGTGCGTGTGTGTGTGTGTGTGTGTGTGTGTGTGTGTGTGTGTGTGTGTGTGTGTGTGTGTGTGTGTGTGTGTGTGTGTGTGTGTGTGTGTGTGTGTGTGTGTGTGTGTGTGTGTGTGTGTGTGTGTGTGTGTGTACGTGCGTGTGTGCGTGTGTGTGTGTGTGTGTGTGTGTGTGTGTGTGTGTGTGTGTGTGTGTGTGTGTTCGTGTGTGCGCGCGTGTGTGTTTTACTAAATCACGCAAAAACTACTGAACCCATTCTTATGAAATTTTGCATGGGCATTTTTAGGCTCTCTGATTAACACATTGGCCTACCTTTATTTTGAAATTCCGTCAGGAAATCACCCCAAGGGCTCTAAAAAGCATCAATACAACCCCGATGACCATACCAATTTGACAATTAATTAATTGTTTATAATATTTTCATTAATCAGCTGTTTGAATAAATAAACAAATTACATAGTTATAAATCATGTAAACCCCGTACAAAGGACGGGTACTGTGCTAGTTGTAAATACATTTTATTTTAAGGGATTGATGTTTTTTATTTATAACAATGGGATATCTGAAAGATTCTTAAGATCATAATATAAAATAAGTCATATTAATTCTATTAAAACTGTTTGTTTCAATTTAATCCATCTACAGTACATCCTAAAAGTAGAATGCAGTTTCTTTGCAATTCCTCGTAAATCTGTACATTATATAGAACTGTATGGTAAGACTTTTGCAACATAATTTGATATGTTACTCACATTTACGAATTAAAATAATACTGTCGTTTTGTACATAGTAATAACTTATTGTTCTTAAATTTTTTTCACTGCTTATGAATTTTATACCACATATTTTTGATTGGTGTTGTAAAACAGTACCTTTATATTGCTAATGCTATAGCATAAATATCAAAACTGCTTTTGGAAGTGAACAATAGTAGTAATGATAAAAATGAATAAAATAAATATGCTCGTTAATGCTTGATTTTTGATGTGGGACAGGAAACAGACTTATGACGTTGTTGTTGGGAGACACCAAATGACAATTTTAATGGCGTGGTAAAGGAGAGTTACATTTCCTCGCTAAAGAAACTATAGGTTAGACTACAAAAAATATATTATTAAATTTTTGTAAAAGCTATGACCATTCACATTTTTTTATTTTACTGGAAGTATACGTGGTTATTTGTTGTATAATATAAATTAAAAGAAATCCCTTTCTCAATGACGCCACTTGCTCTTCTGAATGTAAATCAAATATAAGTAAAAGCGGCGGCCTCATATATAGTCTGATGCCTCAGTAACTAAGGCTTTCACTAAGAAGGGCAAGTTCCAAGGTTCGAGCTCCCAACTGGACTAATGCTAGGTATTAGATTCGTTAAATAAATTTAAAGCACAGGTGTGTAGGTTCATGTAACCTAGCAAGTGGAGTTTAAATAGTAGAAATAATAATAATAATAAAACTATACGAATTTTAATATTTTTAATTTGTCATTTTTATCTCTTACTATACTATTATATTGTTAATTTAAATTTTTTTAATTTTTTCCATAAGTTTGAGTGTCCAATAATTTTGAAGTAAAAAAAATCATTAATATATATACTACTCTTGATTAGTTTATAAATGACTGTTGCTCTAAAATTAGGAAAACAATGTATTGGACTTTCTCAAAGTATATTACAATAGTTTATCTAAATATATTAAGAAATCCAACGTTTATTTTTACTGTGATCAATATTATTTATGAGTTGGACTTGAGTAATACATTTAAAAAATGTTTATGATAATGATAACTATAACAATATACTGGGGAAATTTCATTTTATCACCAATTCTCTGATGAAATTTGACACCATATTGAATTTTAATGCAAGCCTGATGATATTTTTTAGTCAATTGTAAAGATTGATGAGGTGCCTGGGAATTAATATGAAAATTCCCTTAAAATAAATTTATTTAAACATATATATGAACCAATTTCCTTGTCGTTGTATGTTGTACATGATTGAACCACTCCAAACATTAAAACTAGTTTCGTCGTACTTTGAGGTAGTTAAAATTGAACTATATGAGATTATTATTATAATTATTGCAATAAAATTTAACCTCATAATATCTAAGCTTTAAGATTTTTGAAGTGACTTTAAAAAAATAGTTTTGTAATTAAAATTACATATTTAATGGACATGTACTTTAATAAAGCAACATAAATAGTTTCAATTAATTTTGAGATTAACCTAATTATTTTGTAATACCTTACATTTATGTAGAAAAATTCCATTCAGATTAAAAAAAAAAAAATAACAGTGTAACAGAAATATACTGTCTTATAGAATGATTAGTTCTTTCACCAGCTAGCGTCTAAAGGATGGCTTGGATTTCTTCTTGAAAAAGAAAATCATATGACTATATTTATATGTTATGAACACTAAATTTTGTTCCAAAGCCAACTGATGTTTAGGATGGGTCTGTATAAGTCATTAAGCAGTTAAGTGAGTCATCTATTGCATTTAACTTGATAGTGTCGTAAGATTATCAACTACACACCCAATAGTGAGATTGCCAGGTTATTGAGTGGGGTTAGGATTTAATATTTGGTTGAAAGATAATAAATAGCACAATCATAACAACCATACGCTGAATATCAATAGTTAGGACAGAAAATGTCTGTTTTTAAATTAGAGAATGCAAACAAAATGGGATGTGCTTGAAGCAATGTTATTTACATTGTTGGAATAGTTACTGCCCACAGGGTCCCAATTTGTAGCTAATAACCGTTCCTTTCATTCACACTCACTGATTAACTAAATCACATTCAACAAGACATATTTACAAACTTATATTTTTAGACAGACGCCATTTTAAAATTGAAATTACATTATAATTATTATTTACAACTATTAATGTCCCTCATCGTGATATAGTCTGTATTTGTAATATATTTGACATTTATCAGTGTAATTGCACAGTTCAACACTGTCACTTGACTATCACTTACACTTCAGGCTGAAGACACACTCCCACTGAGACTTACTGCGGTAATTTCCGTGCCCACGACAGTATTCAACCGTAACTTTCGCGTCACGTTAACTCTAAGATGTAACATATTTCATACACTTTAACAACTCTTTGCACTAAATTTTTCTTTAATAAAATATTCTTTTAGATGTGGTGGACTTATGTTTATAGCAAGTTATAGAGGCTGAGGATATTTCAACCAATATAACCAAGAAGATAATGTATAATGCAACAGATTTACACTAGAGTACATTGTTTGGAAGCATCAGTCTGTAGGATACCCACTTCTAAGCCAAGACTGCAGTCTGTGATAGCAGTGATGAATGTGTCACTTGATTAATGACGTTGAAGGGATCTCCAGCTTTGATGGTTGACGTAATCTTTAAAAGACTAGAAACTTCAATGGATAGCTTATTTAACATCACGAGGAATACTTGAGAAGTTCGTGTTATTTTTACATTAATATTTATGTTCGCCTTTTGATACTTAATTCTCATAATTATAATGTTTACTACATTACGTATATTTGGGTGGCACTGTTAAAAACAGCGACCCTTACTGTGATACTAAAATTTATCAATTCGTTTACATTGAGTAATAGAAGAACGGAACCTTACCAATGAGTAAATGTTATCACTACCCATACAACCCCTCTTTATTGAAATAAATGTCATGGTTTAATTTATATTATGTTTCTCTTAAACTTCCCTCAATAATTCACCCTACTTATCATAACTATAATTTAAAATTGTAACGTGCGAAGGGATTCCTTACAACTTCTTTAAATTAATCTATATATTGCCTGTTCTTACAACGGCAATGTTATACACTAATTCACCTCAAATAATCCGTTTAATATTTACCACCATCCTGCCTAATTTTCTGATTCCGAATCATGGTCAATTTATATTAAAATATTTTTAAAATGGATTTAACATACTATATTAGGTGGATGATTTAAGTTTCACTATAATTTCAATGTAGATGAACAAAATTGTTATTTAATTAAGCAATTTTGTTTTCAATTCGTTAATTATATATTGTAATGAGGTCGTTTGGTAGTTAGAGGAACAACACGAGTCGGTGAAATTACCGGTAGACAAGTTTACAACAGTTTTATTGTCCATTGCCGAGCAGAGCTGTGAAGGTTAGTAACCAAGTAACTAACGATGAGTTTTAAATACAATCCTATTACTAGAATGCTACGCTTAAGAGATAAGTTGGAAATTTAGAATGTATACAACATACGAAAAAAGTAATAAAGAATAAGGTTGGTTTGTTTTGTAAATGTAACATTTAAAGAAAACATTTCTGCTATTTTCATTCATCTTAAAATGATAGAATGTTATAGTATCAATTCGTATATCTATAAGCTATATATTTAGTTTTTCATAAATCCCACAGAAAAACTTACCCATCCTCTCATTTCGTTTACATCTTCCATTCCTCAAATTCTCAACCATTATTTCCTTGCTTTCTGAACGTGTCATCACCTTTGTTTCACCACATTATTATTAATTTTGTGTGTGTCATCGTTCCACATAAAACGTTATCAAGTACTATATTAACGCCAAATCCATTATCAGTGTGCGTGTATGGGTGGGTGAGAGGGTCATCACCACCGTATATGTATGCGTGGGTGGGAGGGCCATTATCACTGTGCGTGAACTGGTGGGTGGAAGGGCCATCACTAATGTATAACATGTTATTATTATAAAATAATAATATATTATATCAGGTCTTAAAAATAAATTATTTACGTAGTATAAACATTTATGTACTTTTTATTATAAAAATGATTCATTTTCGTTGACGAAATATTTATTCCGTTTTCTTTTTTTTAAGTAATTTTAGCTTAAAGATATTTTACTTTCTAATATAGTAGTAAAATGGTCTGAAATTTACCTAAAAATAAAAACCCCAGTAATACATTCTTTTGTGATTGTAAAATGCCTGGATTATAATAATCTAAACAACAGTAAGAGATTTATAAACCTTGCAAAAACTTATACAAAACAATTTAACACTTTTGGAAAACTATTTGTTTTTTTAGGAAAATTAACTAACATTTATCACCACCATTAAAATATTTTAAAAAACGTTAAGTGTATACTGCTTTCATTGTTAGGAGATAAACAACTATGTCATGTTGTTTTGAGTTAATAAGTACACATTCAATCAATTATTCAGCTAATATAATTGTGTAGGTAAACTTAAGAAATATTAAGCAATTTTTCGTTTAGGCTTTGCCTCAAAATATCTCTAGAATGTTCATACCCGTAATGAGATGTCGGATCTCTTCTCAGCTCAACACTCATTAGGGTAAGCCCTCTGTATATATCTCTGACATCAACTGACGTAGCACATTCTCTCTATACTTAAGACTTTCCGAAATTTACTCAGATGTAGCCTTGTTAAAGTAAGATTATCATCGTATTCATGTAATTTGAAGGTTATGTTTTGAAATAAGTCTTATGTCTTAATTTATCACATGTATTTTAAATTAATTGTATGCGAAATGCCTTTCATCGACAGTATTTTGAACCAAAGGAATAGCTATATAATAAAGGTATTAAATAATATGTTATTATCTCTAAAAGTATTTAATTCTTCATATGTATGATAGGGGATATTTCGTAAAGAGAATCGAACTGGTAAATGGAAAGTAAAGACAAAATAAATATTAAGTTATGGAAAAAAATAAAATAAGAGATCTGATTTGAAATGTTAATCCATTAAAATAAATTTATTTATATATAAGATAATAATTCCTTTGTAACGACTTTTAAGTAATTAGTTGCTGAAATATACTGAGAGAACTAAACAAAATTTAAAATGAAACATTCTTTAAAAAAAAACTTAAAATGTGTCATTACGCTATGACAATCTTGTATATATTTTAATAAACTTTTAAAAATATTTAAATAAATACCCACAACATTAAAATAATCAAACTTAATTTTTTTCACGTTAAATTGGTGTTTATAATTTATCTTGGATTATATTTAAATTATTAGGACTGTAGTCTTTGTAAATAATTTACTCTTTGTGAACTGATTCACTGTTATATAATTTTTTTAAAACTACTCTAATATATTAAATAACATGTTTTTTTTTATTTAGAACGACAGTCTTCTAAAAAATATAATATACGTATGCAATAATAGTTTATCCATTTCAATCAAGTAATTATTGTTTTCACACTTTTTAGATTTGTCAATGTTTTCATGTTGACTATCATGTAAAGAAAATTAGGTACGTTTTTCTAACAGATGTATGTTGGAATCGGTAAAACGAAAATGTAAGACGAAATACTATTAAGTTACGTACGAAATGGAAAAAGAGAGCGTATTTCACCTGTACAGTTGATCAAATAAAATCAGTTTAGTTTCAAATAGTAAAAAGGAAACAGTTCGTTTTGAAATATAAATCAATCTCGTAAATATTTTTATATATCAGTAATTTTAATGCTGAAACAGATAATTAATGAATTACCAAAAAAGTCACTTGAATATTATAATAAAATAAAAAAAAAAAAAAAAAAAAAAAAAAAAACAACAACAAAAAAACAAAAAAGGTTGTATTACATCTTTAATTATAAATATAAACCTAAAGACGTTGTTGCTTACGTCAACGTCACACGATATATAATAAGATAGTTTATTATGCTTAAATTCAGATAGAAAGTTATTTAAAATGTAATATAGCTTAATAATGCAATACTTCGCACAAATTACTTTTACATAAAAAGTTACAGTATTCATCAATGTTGAGATTGAAATTGTATTTTTTTTTTTTAATTTTTAATAAAAATCACCATAAACTATAAGTTTCTGCCATTTCAGTGAGTAAATATTTTATTTCACTGGTAAATTGACCAAATATAATTTCACAGATAAGTTGCCATTTTGCCAGATAATATGTAGTAAATTCTACAGATCCAAGGAGACACGCCTTTTGAAATATTCCATTGCTCCAGTTTCCCACATTGTTTAATAAATATTTCATCTCTTACTGTTAAATATGAACGAATAATTCCAAATTGTTATAGGGAACTGTGAATGCAAATTGTTTAAGCATGAAAACATATATTTTACTGGATATTAGGCATGTTACAACAACCCTATTTTAAATTCTAACAATGAATACCAGAGCCAAGAGAATCACTGAAGGATATTTTTCTATATAAGAAAATATTTTGTTGAATATGCTCAACAAAGAACATATTTTCTTGTAATACATGTTAACTCCTTTCAACTATAATATTACATAGCTATATAAAATATGAACACATTAAAAAGTTAGTATAGTATAATGATTACTTGTATATTGCGTATTTATACAGGATAACAATTAAGTCTTAGGATGACTTTTTAAAACGACAAGAGATACCACAACTAAATTTGGCCTCTGATCGTTACTGGCAATAGTAAGCTACTTTTTGTAGTACATAGTGATCAGATGTCACCTTTGGAAGATGGCCCGTTAACGAGTAAAAAGAAAATCTTTAATGACAATGTTGAAGTTGTAGGATCATTTTAAAAGATCTAGTTGAACTAAAAACAATGCCACAACCCGAACTACAAAAGGTTGATCAAGTCGGAAATAAAATGCTGTTTAAAGTTTATTAAAATGTTCTAATACATTGTAATAATGAATAACCAGAAGTTACAAGTTGAAGAGAATACTTACTGAACTCCTCTCAAGTTAGGTGCTTAAATAATGTTTCCCGTTAGCCGTCTGGCAATGTGCTAATCGGTTATAAAAGCTGGCTACGGTTTTTTCTATGTATTATCGTCGAACAGCTTGTTCTATTCTGTGTCTAAGATCTATCAGATCTGTAAACTGAGTTTCATAAACTTTATCTTTGAGGTGGCCCCGTTGAAAGTAGTCCAGCGGAGTTAGGTCAGGGGAACGAGTCGGCCACTCAATCGCTCCACGTCTTCCAATTCACCGGTGATGGAATACTGTATCTAAGTATTGCCTCACTTGAACACCATAGATACGGTGTTTGAAGAACGGTGCTCCGTCTTGTTGGAAAAAAAACATGTTTGGAAGTCAGTGCTATGACTAGCATGTAGAGCAGGAACTATTTTCATTTTTTGGGAAAATATCTCGATACTTGTTGGCATTTAAATGTCCTCAAGTAATCCCTAGTAAATATTCCTTTCAACCTGTAACTCTCTGTTATTCGTAAGTACAATGTATTAAACAATTTAAAATCCTTTAACAGCAATACTTCCGACTTGATCAACCCTTTGAAGTCCAGCTTACGGCATTGTTTTCAGTTCAACTAGACCTTTGAAATGATCTACAACTCAACATAGGCTGTCATTGAAGATTTTCTTATTCCTAACGGGTGACATTTGATCACCAAGTCCACAGAAGAGTAGCTTACTTTTACCAGTAACGATATACCCAAAATTTTTTTGTAATATCCCTTGTTTTTTACAGTCATAAATCGTCCTATGACTTTTTAATTTTAACCCTGTAGAAAGTATTTCCAAAATAGTTTTTTTTGAAACGATTTAGTGAATTATGCCCAAAGCTCAAGACAATTTGAATTAAACGGACTTTTTTTATTTTTTGTTTTTTAAGTTTTCATCCCGGGAATGAAAGTAAAATATATATAACATATTGTATTTCCACAAAAAAAATTTTTTCGAAGAAAGAAACAGTGCCCGTTTCCCTTTCATAAAAAATTTTTGGGAATTTTTTTTGGGGGGGGAAAAAAAACAAGGAAATGAACTATCCCCATAAAAAAAATCAACCACATATCGGAGTAAAATAATCAATAGTTTTATGTATGATAATTCATTTCCTAAGAAAATCTCAAAACACTGAATTGTTACCAAACTTTTCCAACCCCCCATTAAACTGTAATTTCCCAAAGTTTTTTTTTAATTTGAAAATCCCAAAACCAAGAGCATTTTAAAGTGTTTTCGGGTCATTTTTCAAGATTGTTTTTTTTCATGCGCAGGTTAAGTTTTAGGAGAGAAACTTGCCCTAACTTCGCCTGGTAATATAATGCATTCTTTAACTTTAAATTTACTTCAAGACTCATACATCACCATGTTTAGGCTTCAAAAACAGTTTTATTGTGTAAGTAAATATTGATTAACTTACTAATGAACAGCTGGTAATTAATTTAATTTACAGTAATAGTCAGCTCCAGCTTTAGGTTAATATATTTATTGCTAAAAACATTCATACTGTATTCATGTATCTTATAATTAACGTTATATTTTTCAGTTGAGGTATCACTACATAACTTACATTATACAATACACTAATGGTTTTGGTGTATTGATATTGTTAATTGCCATCATATCTAAGGAAAAATTTATTTATAAGTAAATAATTTGGCACTGTATTTTTAAGTAAATTTCTTTATCACTTATCTCGACTGAATGAAAAAGAACAGTTTCTTAAATGTTTTACTGCTAGCACTATAAATGATCACGATTACACTACTGATATTGCGAGTAAACTGATAAACCGATATCGCACGTTTCCGAAAGATTGGACTCTTTACTCTTTAAGTGTGTGATCAAGGGTGAGATATATAATTTCATAGCTCAGGAAAATGTTCTAAAATAGTTGAATGAGTTTGATTCACAATGATTCATTATATTCATATTTTTTAACATACATTTTTGAAATGATCTGGTAACGAACATTTTCTTATAGTGCACACTACGAAAAACAATATTATTGTTCAGTCTTTGCACATGAATATAAACTTTAGTATACACAAAATTATGATGCTTTACTAGGCTATTCTATCAGTATTGGTTTTTACTGCATAACATTCTATTTATATCTCACTTATAAAATGATAATACGAACAGAACTTGAAAATCTCCCAATAAAACGTTATTCAATAATTGTATTTACTCCACACAAGTAGATTTTGTTTTTATACCTAATTATATTTTACAGTTAAGCATGAGAGATTATGGGAACAGATTGATATCAAATTTATTGTTAATGGAATGTAAATTAACTATCAAACATTTTGATATGATCAGTTTTATATATAATCTGGTTTTAATTTGTTTCCACAATCAAATCTTAGCTTGATTATAATTACATATATTTATCGAACCTGGATTGAGATATAGTTTTATTTTAAATACACTATTGCTTTTAATGGTATGGCATTTTACGAAATATCAAATTATTGTAATTTAATTTTAGATATATTAACTTAGCGGCTTTATGCACTGAATATATTTTACTGATGCACATGTGGGAGGCCGTTAATAAAGTGTATTATTCGACATTATTACGCACCCATTAAACTCTGGTTTTTGACACAAGAAAATAATTTGGCTAGTTAATTTTTGAAATACAACAATGCAGTATTTCAAAAAATCTAAAATCCTCGTAAATGAAGTTCAATGTCATCAGGAAGCTTAAAACATTCTTCTAGTTTCCTACATTCTTATAAAAATATTGACCAAATAAATTAGTAATATAGAAATACTTAAAAAATGTTTAATGCACTTAAAAGAAATCTAAAAATACATATTTTATTTCATGGTTGCAATTTGCAATAATATAACTGCTCAATTTTACGTGAAAATATTATTCAATATAAATGTTAATACTAATAAAGTGAAAAAGTTATTTTATAATTTGTATCGTTTTAATTTTTTCAATTTTAACATTTCTTAATGTTTATTAAACACATAAAAGTGTATAATCAAGTACAGTATACAATAAAATATGCAATAATAAATTAAAGCTAACTTAAATAATGTTGTTTTAATAAACCTAATTGGGACTGAATTCAATAGAAATATTGCATTTTTAATTTAAAAAGCTCATTTAAGTAACTGTGTACCAATTCCGTCACCTTTCATTATCTTCGGTTTGGTGGGCGTTGACGTGAACCACGTGACTACAAGCCATGGCTCCCTTTCTTTACTTATTAACGAAGTCCGTTGTCTTGTGTAGAAAAGCAGCAATCTGCATAGATCCAGAACGAGACGCTGCGAATTCCTGATTCAACAGATAAATAAAATTGATTTTGCAATGGTCAGGGATTTTCAGAAAATATACAATCCCATTTAAAATATATAAGTGGAGAGAGGGAAAATGGAGATTACGGTCGTCTATATGTAATATACGTGTTTGGGTGATCGACGATAGTTAAGGCCACCAATCTTATCCAGCTAGGGAACGATTTAAAATTCTTAAATAATTTGTCTAAATCATTTACCTTAATGTAAGACAGTGCAGATAATTAGTATTGATAATTAGTCACCTCCAGATTATGCTTTAGTGTGTGACCTAGCCCAAATAAGTTTTTAAAATATCGAGTAGTTAATCTTTTGAATCAATGGTAATTTGTTTATATTTACTCAGAAACTCTGGCTTACGGTGTAACATCAGTTAACAGTCTTGGCCTTGCTGCGTTTGTTACCAAAACTCGTCCCACCCCTTGCAACTTAATATTGCAAATCTGCCATGATTATGATTCCAACGTGGCAAAGTCTTATAAATATATAAAATAAAGAAGGATATTAGGAAGGAGGACGTTTTCGACAGGTACTTGTGACATAGTACTTCGACAGTATGTGCATAGTCAGCATCATAAATATAAAAATTATATAATTTTTGTTTTATTTCTAGGCACACTATAAGTAGAGTTTAGTGCATGAATACATTTGATATATGAACTGTACATTAAATAATACATAAATACATTTTGGATTATTTAAACAAAATATTTATTATTTGACTAAAAAATGAGCATGCCATTCAAAATACTCATATAACATAATAAATGTGTAAATAATGTGTGAAAAATATCATAACAAATCTGTGACACCTTGAAATTATGTCTTGTAAAATAGATAATTAGTGTTATATATCTATGTGACATAAAACTAGCTACAAGTAGAACAGTAAATATGATTTATAAATATTTATATTGACTTTATAGTTGGTATATAAATATAAGGTTAAATATATATGAAATACGGTTAGCTACGGATTGAAAACATAATGATGCTTTATAAATCTTGAACATGCATTTTTAAATCTCTTTAGTCAATTTATTGCGAAGAAAACGAAGGATTTTCGCAGAACTTTCACGAACGTAAGTGTAGTTCCTGAAGTTGGAGTAAAAACAATATTATAATGGCAATGTTAGTCATGTTTGTGACCAAAATACGTTGTACCGCCTGTTAGAGGTTTCATCGTCTTAAATATACATAAAAATTCCATTAAAAGTTTGTGAATTTATAAGAGAAAACTTAAATTTAACAATCTTACGTATAAACAACGCCATATTGTGGTTGTTTTAAATTTTGTCGATGGTAACCTACTTTATAACATGACTGGATTAAGCAGCATGTATATAAGACGGATAAAATGTATTATGTTTATTAAAAATTGTAGCCTTATTAAAGCTACTATTTATTTTTGATATGTTGAACAAACTTAAATGAGAGATTAAAATAAAACTTATTCAATGATAAAAGTTTTTCTTTATTTATCTTCTTATGAATTACTTCAAATCATAAAATTGGTTTCTTCTTAAAATAATAATAAAAACGAAAATAAATATCTCTTCTTTTATTGACTCAATGGAACATAAATAAATTAAAAAAACTCTTCCAAAATAATAAATTAAATATCTTCAGACCAGAACCTTTATTATTTATTTGATTTTTTTAATAAATTTCTTTAACTTTTAAATAAAAATTCAAAATTGTAATAAATTTTCTAAATTCTTTAAAATTGTATAAATTGATTTAAAATTCTTTAAAATTTAAAATTGCTTTAAAATTGTAAATTCTTTAAACATTGTTTAAAGCTATTTTAAATTTTAAAGAATTTTAAAGCAATTTATACAATTTTAAAGAATTTAGAAAATGTATTACAATTTTGAATTTTGAATTTTTATTTTAAAAGTTAAAAGAAATTTATTAAAAAAGTCAAATAAATAAAAAAGGTTCTGGTCTGAAGAAACAAAATGAATATTCTAAGAAATTTGTAGAAAACATTCTTTAGACCATACTTGTAGAAAAAATTAGAAGAAAGACGCTAAAAACTAAAATATTTATATGACATTTAACGACTAATCAATTTTGATTCTAACAATATAATAAAAATAGAGGTTCTTTGTTTTTTTTTTAATACAAAAAAATCCTATAATAATTTATATTCAAGAAATTTGTAGGAGTTATCTCGTTTAGATATTACAAACCCTGGAGATTACAAAATGCATTCTTTCCTTTTGAATTTATTTTCATTCAAATTCCTAGTCAAATTCCTACACACAAACACACACACACACACACACACACACACACACACACACACACACACACACACACACACACACACACACACACACACACACACACACACACACACACACACACACACACACACACACACACACACACACACACACACACACACACACACACACACACACGCACACGCACACGCACACGCACACCCACACCCACGCACACGCACACGCACACGCACACGCACACGCGCGCGCGCACACACACACACACACACACACACACACACACACACACACACACACACACACACACACACACACACACACACACACACACACACACACACACACACACACACACCATCAACAAAATCCTGTCATAATTATTGTAAGTACTCTCTAATAAAAACATATAAAAAGAAAATACCTTAAGTGGAAAGACCTAGGGCCTAATCAAAGGACTTATCGATTACCTTCTTTGCTTAGGAAGAAAATCAAACCTCAAGACTACCTTCCTCTTGTGAACTGATCATCCTTCAAAACATTACCACTGGATCTTCATTGGCCATCCTCAAGTAACTTTTATACTTTTCTAAACGAATTTTCATTATTTCTATGCAAACTTTAACTGTTTACTATTTCAAAAAGTTTTTCTTTTTTTCCTTACTATCCTTTGAAACCACTCTAACACGTAAGTTTTGCTATTTTGATTTATGAACTTCATATCATTCTACGTATGTAATAACATTTACGATATCATCACTAAACCATATGTAATCTCAAACCCCGTTAATAGAACGTATATACACAGGTAACCAGTTTTACTGAGGAAAGCTAATTATTGGCTGCCCAATGTTTGCTGGTGAACAGTAATATCAATGCTATACGTAAACAATACCACCACAACATTGTTTGCACGCATACAAACAATGTTAACAAATCCAATCAACGTTTGATCTAAAGTGGAAATTAGCTTTTAAATTAAAATAACTCTAATAGATTTTTAGTTAGAAATTATTTACAAAATGTTATGAAACTTATAATAAAGTAATAATACTGGCTACGGATTGTTCAACAAATTTATAAAATAAATAAAATGAGTAAAAGGAAATAGTAGATGGATGTAAAACTTGAAAATTGTGTCTTTTCTATATCAAATAGTAAATGAAAAACAGGATCTCAATCTTTACCATATGGATGAAGAGACAAAACGCACAATTTATTTTAAAATCGTATAAAATTAAAATTTAGAATTTATGTAACTACTGATATAATGACTGACGAATGTTTATATAAACGGGCACTAATTACTTGTTTTATGTGTTTTATATCAGTTAAGCTGATTATAAAACATGGGCGCGCGAATAGCCATGCGATCGAAGGCGTCAGTATTTTGAGCATGTGTTATAGAGAGTGCACTTTTCCTTCTTCTGTACTAGTTAACCCCTCTTTTCTCTGTCTGAGAGACTAATAGTCTATAGGGAGTTGTTTGAGTACGGCTATAGAGGAGATCCAACTCTCCTTTTTTAAGAAAAGAAAGAGAAGACAAAAAGTTATGAAATATTAAATGTAATTGCTCTAAAATTTGATATGTTCAAACTAATTTCATAATAAATTTCTTTCCCTAAATTGATATATAAACTTTAAAATATTTAAATTTAAACCAGCAAGTCTTAATTTATTTTTAACTATGGAGCTGTAGCAGGCTTTGAATACCTACCTTACTTATTTAAACTAAATATTATTATATTATAAGTGAGATTAAGTAAATATTTTTAATAAAATAATTATTTTTGTATGAAAGAATAATTTTTCAGATATCTGTAGAAATATGTTTTCAATTGTATAAAATATGATTGTACATGGTTTATTTTGACCTTACAAAAAAGTCATCGTCATTTAAAATTAATATTGTGCCTAAAAGCATGCCATGAGCAACACAAACTATAGATAAATTCAGCAAAAACATAGAAAACCCTCATGTTTAAAGAAAAGTATATTTAATTAGTATTGTGTAAAAAAAATACAATATAGCAATTTTTTCAAGGGATGATTTTTATTATATAAAAACGTTCAATATATAACAGTTTGGTTTCTGCTGAACAAGCTCTACAAACTAAAACTTAACTGTATCATGCTTGAAATTTCTGTTCCATATACATAAAAGTTCAACCGTTGTCTGAATATTATTCATAAATTTGAAATACATACAATGTTTTTACCTTAATTTTCACTATAAAGTATTTATTTGAAAATGAAAGACCATTCCTGCAAAACGGAGTCCTAATGACAAAAGTTTCCGTTCCTTTGATAACTTCAAGGCGATTAAAGTAAAGTTTAACTGAAGTTAAGCCATAAAGACGTTCAACAACACCAAGTTGAGAACTGTCAATAAGATCACTGGAAGAAGATTTTCATTGTACCTTATTGCTAATTGCTTTATTGTTTGGAACACAAGAATACACTACCTACAAAACTAACAATACTTAAAAACAATTAATAATAAGTAAGAGGGCAAGAGATTCATGCAAAGGTACACAAACAGGGTACTTAAAGAAGTATAAATATATTTATATCATGTGTTATTTTTAGTTTAAAATATATGAATCAAACTAAGTTTTAGACTTGAGCAACTTTCAAAACCAAAACTCCAATGAAACAACGTATAAAACTGTTATGTTTTCGATTCATACATCCTTACTAAAAACAACATTTTAATACAAATATTTGCTTAAAATTTATCAAGTAAACATTACTGAAGATTAAAATAATCTGAACGTAATTAAATGTGAAAGTTATGTGCAGTGGGGTTTTGTGCCATAACATTGACACAACCTGCGTCTACAACGTTACTTTTCATATTAAAATTTATTTACAGTTTTAAGTATACAAAAATATCAGATTTAAGGCTGATTTTAAGGCTTTATAATTTTAAGACAGCACAACCCTTGTTTTTAGATTGATACAAAATTCCATTAATCAATAAACTTTTAACAAACATTTTGATAAAGAATACTATATGGATGCATATGCTCTCAAACTGAATGAAATTAATTATAAATATATTCATCATTAAATGGTATTGTTTTTAGGGTTTTATTTCATATTTTTACTGTATGTTAGTGTAGTTATTCTGTATTATTTGTAAATAAAGTTAAGTAATAAAAAGATGTAATAAAAAATAAAAAAAAAAAAAAAACGAAAAAACTCCTTCTTGTCTATGTCATTATTATTTCTTTTAGGTTACCAGAAGTATTACCACTGTACTTATATGGGTGGGTGGGTGGGTTCACCATAGAACGTATGTGGGTGGGCGGGTGGGTCATCATCACTGGACGTAAATGGGTGGGCGGGTGGGTCATCACCACTGTACGTAAATGGGTGGGCGGGTGGGTCCATACCACTGTACGTAAATGGGTGGGTGGGTGGGTCATCACCACTGTACGTAAATGGGTGGCGGGTGTGTCATTACCACTGTACGTAAATGGGTGGGTCATTACCACTGTACTTGAACGGTTTATATTACACCATGTACAACTAAACAGTATTTGTACATGTACCTCTATGGATGTTTTTCATGACTATCATTGTATTATATAGCTACTCCAATACAGGATTAACTGTCATAAGTTTGCAGCTCCAGAAAAGACGTCATGGTTTCCAATAAAAAATCGATTAGTAAAAAATTCGTAACTTGACCTATACTACACGTTCTTTCATGATTTTAGTTATTAACTAATGATTGATACTAATTAAAATGATTGTTCATTTAGCGAGCCGGTGGCGAAGTGGTCTAAGGCGTCAGGACTTTGAGCTTGGGTTAGAGATAGCGCTGGTTAGAGTCCGGCCTAGACCGGAAGATTTATCAGTAATATTCACCCCCCTGGTTTGCCCCCTTACTCTGTCTGATTAAGTTCCTCGCACAGATCAATAGTCTATGAGGAATGGGCAGAGTAAGGTAAAGAAGGAGGTTGGCCTCTCCTTAAAAAAAAAAAAAAAAAAAAAAAAAAAAAAAAAAAAAAAATTAAATAAAGAGAGATTTTGTGTGATCTTAGCTTACCCTATAGATGTGCTTCTGAATTACACTACACACTGGGATAAACTATCTACAACCAGTTATTTCTGTAAACTGAAATCACATTAAGTGGTTTAATTTATATTTTAACAATTTATTGTTATTGGAATTGAAAAGAACCATTGTTTAAAATCGATTATGGGAATCAAAACCTTTGTTGAAGATTATATTATACCTACTTTAGAGGAATGCTATTATCAACTTGTAACAGTTAAATGTTTTAACATATTATAACTGTTATATTATTCAATTAATCCCTTTTTTTAAGTTAACTAGGAAGAGAATAGGTGTTTTTTTTATTTCTGAGTATATTTTGATTACTGGGAAAAAACTATTACTTATTTTGTAATTATTTTATTTACAGATATTAATTCAACGACAGTGTCTTAAAGATCAATGTCAGGAGATAATTATTCTGTGACAATTTGTGACAATGTGACAATAACTAATTATTAATTATTAGTTGAAGCAGATAGCTCATTACGTTATTGATAGATAAAAACATGTTGTAATTACTTTGTAAAATATACTATTTTATGATCGGATATAAACTCAAATTTAAAGATTTTTGAATAAAATGTCTGTTAAAATTATTATTATCATGTTAAGTTCCATCATTTAAACAATATCCATTATATGCTTTATTAAACTATACATTATGCAAGAAAACTCTCTTACATTATGTAAGAAACATTATTTACGTTACGTGTTGTTTCTTTATTTGTTTGCAACGGAACGTTATCGTGCCAACATTGTTCCATCCTAATACTGAGCTAAGCTCCAATTTCACGTAGCATTTAACTGAGTATTTCTGCGTAATCACAGTTAATCTACTAGAGATCAGAGCCACTCTCAGATTTCTGATTACGCTTTCCAATCACTGCAGGATTCCTCTACTTAACCACTTTACAATCGATCGGACAGTGGCAATCCTAAAGTAAACAAATATAAAAAGTAATAATAACACCACTTAAAACCATTAGAAATATTATATTCACTTCAGCAATATTATATTAGAACATTCTTTTTATCTCACTTATACATAGAGAAAATTAAAGTTATCTTTCAAGTATATAATTAAGCATGGGATATTCTATAAAACAATGCAAATCATCCAATGATTACAGCCCAAAGTTTACTAACATCGACTTTCAACTCAAATTATAGATTTTTACGTAAATGTGTTTGTATTACTGTTTTTTAACCCAAGTGCCCTTATTCCAGAAGCACCAAGGGTAGGCTAAGTTTACTTGAATTTGTCGATTACTTTATTTAATAAAATTAGCTTTGAAACCGTTAACCCTTAAGGACTGCTAAGAATGTTTAATATTAAAGGGAGAAACATTTACGATAATATAATTAATATATATTAATTTATATATCGTATATTTATATCGTATTTATATATATATATATATCGTATATATATATTAATTATATTATCGTATTATTATATTATACGATATCGTATATATCGTATATAATAATATATAATTAATATATATTAATTATACTATCGTAAATGTTTTTCCCTTTGATATTAAACATTCTTAGCAGTCCTTAAGGGTTAACGGTTTTAAAGCTAATTTTATTAAATAAAGTAATCGACAAATTCAAGTAAACTTAGCCTACACTTGGTGCTTCTTGAATAAGGGCACTTGGGTTAAAAAACAGTAATACAAACACATTTACGTAAAAATCTATAATTTGAGTTGAAAGTCGATGTTAGTAAACTTTGGGCTGTAATCATTGGATGATTTGCATTGTTTTATAGAATATCCCATGCTTAATTATATACTTGAAAGATAACTTTAATTTTCTCTATGTATAAGTGAGATAAAAAGAATGTTCTAATATAATATTGCTGAAGTGAATATAATATTTCTAATGGTTTTAAGTGGTGTTATTATTACTTATCAAGTGTTATTATTACTTTTCCATATGGATTTTTCAAGACTTCTACTACAAGGAAACCCCTAAGAATATGGGCCAAACTTTTGGCTAGTAGTAAATGAAACAAAAATTAAAAGATTATTATAATATATTAAATAAAATGCTGAAAAACAAAAATTTATTGTACTATGTCAAATTATGTCGTAAAATAATACTACAATATTGTTGCACTGTGTGGGAATTTAGTTCAATTAAAACATTATTTATTTATTTTCTGTAATTTATTCTTAACAAGCTGGTCGTCAATATAGGGGCGATAATTTAATTCGAATGAGTGTGATGGGCATTGATGATTGAATGTAGTAATTTTTACAATCTGAAGACGACTATTCCTTATAAAGCGTCATAATTAATATCCCAGTGATTAACATATAATCAGCCGGTGACTATCAGCTGAAACCTCTCAACATTTGTTATGATTCTGATTGGGATCGAAGTAAGAACTGTTAGCTTATGAATATGGGCTTAGTGGGCGTTATTTAAATAATAACATTGGTTTTTACTAATTTTACTTTTTTCCCGGATCTCATATCAAAAGCAAATATTTAGTATTTATAAAATAACTCACCTATAAATAATAAGTTATCTCATAACATATGTAATTTGCACTGAGACATTCTTATTTCTGCTTTATGTATGTAACATTATTTTGATATATCTACATTTACTGTTTTCCGGGTTTCACGCAATGTAACTATGTCAATTTAACACCCGCTTGAGTTAAATTGACAAATTAATAGGAATAATTAAAACATATGACGAATTGTGGATATAATAATTGTTATAATTTTTAGGTTTTAAATATAAATATTATATTTAACATTACATTCTGCTGTGTGAGTTGTTTATTTGCAAATTAGCTAATATTTTCTTTACAAATTGACAACGATTAATACATCTGTTCTTGTCAATATTGAATGTTTTATTTTTATTCCACGGGAAGAGGCGTTGGTAAAAAATAGTCAGTCCTCAATATATTGAAGGACCTGCGCCATACAAACTTAGCATTTAACCGCTAAAAACTTACACACAGATAGCGAAGATCTCAATGCCTTGACTTTTTGTACACCTTGCACTGTTCTGGTTCTCTCCCTTACTCTGTCTGATGGATGAGTTCCTCAAACAAAGCAATAGTCTATGGCGAATGGGTACAGGGGATGGGGTGTAAGAGGATATCCATATGTTCATAGCAAATATTTTTATCTAAGGGGTCATATTATTTTAGAATTATAACAATCTGTCGTCTGTGTACATTTTTACATTTAGTGTAAACGTGGCAATTTACAGCTTTGGGCTAAGTTTACAGTGTTATATTTTTTATTTAGAAATTTTTCAAACCTAATAGACTCCAAGAGGTATGGAGGTTGTTTAAAACCCGTGTATACATTAAGTAGGGAATTCAAACAGCTCTTGATGTTACAGTAGAACAATACTTGTGAAGAACTGTTTATACTTGAGTATCATCATATTTGTCAAACCTAATTGACTCCAAGAGGTGTGGAGTGGAGGTTGTTTAAAACCCGTGAATACATTAAGTAGGGTATTCAAACAGCTCTTGATGTTACAGTAGAACAATACTTGTGAAGAATTGTTTATACTTGAGTATCATCATATTTGTCAAACCTAATTGACTCCAAGAGGTGTGGAGTGGAGGTTGTTTACAACCCGTGTATACATTAAGTAGGGAATTCAAACAGCTCTTGATGTTACAGTAGAACCATACTTGTGAAGAACTGTTTATACTTGAGTATCATCATATTTGTCAAACCTAATTGACTCCAAGAGGTGTGGAGGTTGTTTAAAACCCGTTATTACATTAAGTAGGGAATTCAAACAGCTCTTGATGTTACAGTAGAACAATACTTGTGAAGAACTGTTTATACTTGAGTATCATCATATTTGTCAAACCTAATAGACTCCAAGAGGTGTGGAGTGGAGGTTGTTTACAACCCGTGTATACATTAAGTAGGGAATTCAAACAGCTCTTGATGTTACAGTAGAACAATACTTGTGAAGAACTGTTTATACTTGAGTATCATCATATTTGTCAAACCTAATAGACTCCAAGAGGTGTGGAGTGGAGTTTGTTTACAACCCGTGAATACATTAAGTAGGGAATTCAAACAGCTCTTGATGTTACAGTAGAACAATACTTGTGAAGAACTGTTTATACTTGAGTATCATCATATTTGTCAAACCTAATAGACTCCAAGAGGTGTGGAGGTTGTTTAAAACCCGTGAATACATTAAGTAGGGAATTCCAACAGCTCTTAATATTACAGTAGAACAATACGTGTGAAGAACTGTTTATACTTGAGTATCATCATATTTGTCAAACCTAATTGACTCCAAGAGGTGGGGAGGTTGTTTACAACCCGTGTATACATTAAGTAGGGAATTCAAACAGCTCTTGATGTTACAGTAGAACAATACTTGTGAAGAACTGTTTATACTTGAGTATCATCATATTTGTCAAACCTAATTGACTCCAAGAGGTGGGGAGGTTGTTTACAACCCGTGTATACATTAAGTAGGGAATTCAAACAGCTCTTGATGTTACAGTAGAACAATACTTGTGAAGAACTGTTTATACTTGAGTATCATCATATTTGTCAAACCTAATTGACTCCAAGAGGTGGGGAGGTTGTTTACAACCCGTGTATACATTAAGTAGGGAATTCAAACAGCTCTTGATGTTACAGTAGAACAATACTTGTGAAGAACTGTTTATACTTGAGTATCATCATATTTGTCAAACCTAATTGACTCCAAGAGGTGTGGAGGTTGTTTAAAACCCGTTAATACATTAAGTAGGGAATTCAAACAGCTCTTGATGTTACAGTAGAACAATACTTGTGAAGAACTGTTTATACTTGAGTATCATCATATTTGTCAAACCTAATAGACTCCAAGAGGTGTGGAGTGGAGGTTGTTTACAACCCGTGTATACATTAAGTAGGGAATTCAAACAGCTCTTGATGTTACAGTAGAACAATACTTGTGAAGAACTGTTTATACTTGAGTATCATCATATTTGTCAAAACTAATAGACTCCAAGAGGTGTGGAGTGTAGGTTTTTTACAACCCGTGTATACATTAAGTAGGGAATTCAAACAGCTCTTGATGTTACAGTAGAACAATACTTGTGAAGAACTGTTTATACTTGAGTATCATCATATTTGTCAAACCTAATAGACTCCAAGAGGTGTGGAGTGGAGGTTGTTTACAACCCGTGTATACATTAAGTAGGGAATTCAAACAGCTCTTGATGTTACAGTAGAACAATACTTGTGAAGAACTGTTTATACTTGAGTATCATCATATTTGTCAAACCTAATAGACTCCAAGAGGTGTGGAGTGGAGGTTGTTTACAACCCGTGTATACATTAAGTAGGGAATTCAAACAGCTCTTGATGTTACAGTAGAACAATACTTGTGAAGAACTGTTTATACTTGAGTATCATCATATTTGTCAAACCTAATAGACTCCAAGAGGTGTGGAGTGGAGGTTGTTTACAACCCGTGTATACATTAAGTAGGGAATTCAAACAGCTCTTGATGTTACAGTAGAAAAATACTTGTGAAGAACCGTAGTCTAAAATAATGTTTATCCTTTATTGAATTCAACCGATTTAAATGCAATAAGATTAAACAAATTCTGCCTGATTCACGCGTAGGATAGATTTAGTAGATCTTATTTATTTGTAAACGATGAAAAACACTAACATTGAATCGCATGTGTTCTGAATTCACTTCCTTAGTGATCCTTTAAAGAAGACTTGTGTATAGTGGTGGACAAGTACGCCTACATATCGGGTTACCTTAGGATGGCAATCACAGTTCCACTTCCTTTGATCTTCTACCTCATACATGTGTATGGACGGATTGAAAAGGGTTTCCCAAATATATACGCTTAATAAATATCTTTCCATTTATATTACTTTTTAAAAAAACATATCGTACTTTTAAGAGACAACTATTGTGAACTTTTGAATGTAAACTTGTTACGTTTTGACTAATCTGTTAATAACTGCGTAAATTTACAAAAACTGATATCCGTGTGATAGGCAATTACTGATGGCTTTTACTATAGTAATTTGACATGATAAATTGTTTAGTTAACTGTAAACTGTAAAGGTGTTTATGAACTGTACAACGATAGTAAGTGTGCATTCATTGACGGACAGAGTTGTAATCAGAAAATTCCATAAGCAATAAATAAAGATAAAAACACTATTATTACGTACTTTAATATCGAAGGTTGATATAACTATAAAAAGTTTAGAATTTAAAAATTTAATTTTCAACACTTATAAATGGTAAAAAAGGAAAATCTTAAGGAAGATTTTTCCTTATCTATCTTCCCAACTAAAAAATGATTTTATATCTTATAAGCAAAATCAAATTTGTGTTTTTATTTTTATACAGGGTGATTTAATTAGGAAAATAAATAGCTGATGACAGTTTAAGTGAACTAACAAAACAATTAATATAAAGAAATGGGTCGTCGACCCAAGTTGATCCTTAATAACATTGAAACACCCAAAATTTAGTGTCGATTAATAATAATTTAATGAACATTCAAAAACCATAGATTCTATAAACTGTGGAAATATGTAATAAGGTAACTGACATAAACCTCACCATATACGACATAACTAAAGTGGTGAGGTTGTTTGACAGTTTGTTATTGTTGATTTGCCTAATATAATTTCTATTTGTGACCTTAGCCCATGTGGTAATTCAAGTTTGTTTAAAAGACTAACCCATCATCGAAATTATTTCTAGTTATTCATTATTCATTAGTAAGACGCCGATTCTTACGTTCTTACATATGAGACGCCGACACAACGTTGTGCGTATTTTAAGGCGAATATGAGTGTAGGGTGAGTATGGATGAGTTTAGTCTGGTTACTAACATAGTTCAACTATTCCTCAAAATGGGAAATTTATTAATAGCCCAGTAGCCAGGGCGCCTAAGAGATTTACAGCTTGACATGGCATCCGAACCAAGTTTAGATAATTTATTGACTCTTAAATGTAAGAAATCTACTCGTTAAACTGGACGTAATTTTAACGAAAGGGAATAAATACATTGTAAGCAAGTTTATAACTCCTGTCTTCTTCTTCTTCTTTGTCTTTGCCTTTTCCCACGTCACGTAGGGTCGGCATTACAACTCCGGATCCTCCTCCTCCACAGCTGTCTATCCAGGGCTTCTTCCTTCCTCCATCCCTTTTCCCTCAAGTCACATGACACCTTGTCCTTCCATCTCATTTCTGGTCTCCCTCTTCCTCCGCCCCTCGACCTCCAAGTCTCCAACCCTTCTCCCCACATAGTTCTCCCCTCTTCTACGTATGTGCCCATACCACCTCAGTCTACCTTCTTGAATTTTCTTCCCTAAGGGTCCCACTCCAACTGTTCCTCTGATGTAATCATTTTTTATTCTATCCTTCCTTGTAACTCCACTCATCCACCTCAGCATTCTCATTTCCGCCACTTCCATCCTTCTCTCTTGCGCCTTCTTTATCGGCCAAGTCTCTGCACTATACAGCATTGCAGGCCTCACCACAGATTTATACAACTTTCCTTTCCTCCTGGCGCCAACCCTCCTATCACACAACACTCCACTCATTTTCTTCCAATTCATCCATCCACTATTAATCCTATGCTGTATTTCCGCCTCCAGTCCTCCATCACTCTGGATGTACGAACCCAGGTATTTGAACTTCCCTACCCGTGGCAGCTCTTCCCCTTGTATGTCCACCCTTAGCCCCTGTGTTTCTTCCATACTCATGTATTCCGTTTTCGCTCTGCTGATCCTCATTCCTCTTTCTTCCAACACCTTCCTCCACTCTTCCAGTCTCACTTGAAGTATCTCCTGGGTTCTCTCACAGATCACCACATCATCTGCAAACATCATGCTCCATGGCGCTTCTCTCTTTACTCCATTTACCATACAGTCCATTACCAGGTCAAAGAGGTACGGACTGAGAACCGACCCTTGGTGTAGCCCTACTCTCACTGGGAAGTCTTTAGTGGTACCCACACTGGTCCTTACTTGCGTCATTACTCCTTCATACATCCCCTTTACCACTCTCACATACTTCTCGGGTATGCCTTTACATCTCATACTTCTCCATACCTCCTGCCTGGGCACTCTATCATAAGCCTTTTCTAAGTCAATAAAAGTCATATGAAGGTTAGCCCGCACCTCTCTGTGCCTTTCCATCAATTGTCGCAGTGCAAATATTGCGTCCGTTGTTCCCCTTCCTGGCATAAATCCAAACTGTTCTTCACAAACTTCACTCTCCTCACGCAATCTACCCTCAATGATCCTCTCCCATATCTTCATTGTGTGGGACATCAACTTTATCCCTCTATAATTTCCACAATCTTGGATATCGCCTTTTCCCTTGTATATGGGAATAAGTATACTCTTTGTCCACTCATGTGGTATTTTTTCCCTTTGCCAAATCTTCCTCATCAGATCCCAAAGCACATCAATGCCCCGTTCACCCAGACACTTCCATGCTTCCACTGGTATTTGGTCTGCACCAACTGTCTTTCCATTTTTCATCTTCCTCATCGCCCACTCCACCTCTTCTCTACTTATCATCACAGTCATTCCCTCATTTGCTTCTCCGTCCTCATACTTCTCCCTCTGATTTTCCTCATTTAGTAGTTCCTCAAAGTATTCCAACCACCTTCCTAGTATTTTTTCCTGATCATAAAGTACCACTCCTGAACCATCCTTCATCTGTTTAATCGATGTCATGTCCTTACGTGATTTGTCCTTTGCTTTCGCAATCCTTATTAGTTGCCTGTCATCTTGGTTTCTTTCCAGATCTTCGTATGCCTCCTCCATGGCCCTCGCTTTTGCCTTCGCAACAGCCCGCTTTGCCTTCTTCTTTGCAATCTTAAAGGCTTCCTTTTCTTCCTGTCCTCCCCTCAGATCCCATTGCTTCTTTGCCTCCCTCTTCAGTTTCATAACTCCTGTATGCTTAAATAATTATAACATTATTTAAAATCAAGATTGAAATATAAATATTTATTCGCAAAGTCTGAATTTATTTTAGAATACGTTATTTTGAACATTATTTAAATGTTATCTGTAGAACCTACTAAAGTTAGGGCGAACTTTGCACGAAGAAGAAGTCTAATTACAGGTCATTGTGTGTTTGGTAATTACTATCTTGATAGAGCTGTGCTGTTGAATAATAGGTCAATGAGGCATCGAGGCGTTGCTTTACAGAATAACATGGCTGTCAATACAGATTACACAATACTTAAGGTAATAAATAATAGGTCAATGAGGCATCGAGGCGTTGCTTTACAGAATAACATGGCTGTCAATACAGATTACACAGTTCTTAAGGTAATAAATAACGGGTCAATGGGGCATCGAGGCGTTGCTTTACAGAATAACATGGCTGTCAATACAGATTACACAGTACTTAAGGTAATAAATAATAGGTCAATTAGGCATCGAGGCGTTGCTTTACAGAATAACATGGCTGTCAATACAGATTACACAGTACTTGAGTTAATAAATAACAGGTCAATGAGGGATTGAGGCTTTGCTTTACACGATAACATGGCAGTCAATACAGATTACATAGTACTTAAGGTAATAAATAACAGGTCATTGAGGCATTGAGGCGTTGCTTTACACAATAACATGGCTGTCAATACAGATTACACAGTACTTAAGGTAATAAATAATAGGTCAATAAGGAATTTAATTTGGGAAATGATTTACAGTAACTGTGTTGGCAATACATATGGGACAGTATTTAATGTGATATATTATATTAAAGTCAATGAGGCAGTGAGGTAGCCATTTCTTCACTTATTGGTGTTTAACTAATAGCCTATATTAAAATAACTAAAAATAAGTTAAGACTTTTTCTGTGTAAAATTAAAATTGTAAAAATAAGTAATATAAGAATAAAAGTTATAGCTAGTTCATAATTAATTTAAAATTAAAATAAATGCATTCATAACATTTTCGATTACTATTTGAAATTAAAATTAAAATATACATTTTTCTATATTAATATATCATGCAACAAAACACATTTCTTCCACGAACTAAACATAAATTTACAAACAAGTAAATAAGTGTGTTGTTTTTGACTGGTGTGGAGAAAAATTGGTCCAACTACCACAAAAGAATAAGATATGATATATAAATTAGGAAATACCTAAATGACCAAACATGACACAAACAAAACCAACTTTTTATCTAAATCTTTTGCACTCCAATTAAGTAGTACCGGAACTTTTAACGTCTCTGAAATAAATATTTTACAAACTCTGGTCATTTTACGTATAATCAATATAGTTTAAAAAGGATGTGCTAAAATAAAATATAGAAACATTAATATTGAAGATTAGAGTTACTATGTATTTTATTTTAAATAAAAGAGGGAATAAAAATGCATTCCTAACCAACCTTATGTCCTACCATCAAGTTTATCTACTAATATAATCGTACTTTTATAGCCATTAATACCCAAGAAGGGATTTGACCTCAGAAACATACCCTCTTAAATGTTCTCTGTTCTCAGCCTGTCTAAAATTGCATTTTTCATGGCAATATATTTTAAACTTGATACTACCATCGTAGCTTGAATTTTTCCCTTGGTCTTCATCCATTTTATTTTCCTAATCCAATTTTTTCAAGATAGTTTCTAGATCTATTTTTTTGGATGTATTCTGCCTACCAAATTTGAATACTTTTTAGTACGGTGTATTATGTGAAGTTCTAATATAGACCGTTTTCCATTGGTCCATGAATTTACCACGGGATTTTGAGTTCTTAATATTACGATATATTATACAACGTATTAGTTTAGAAAATGTCCCACTGTTATATGAATTTTCCTCAGGATTTTCAGCACTGGTAAAAGAAAATTCTGAATTTTTTCTTCTCTATTTATTGAAGACAAGTGTATTTAGAACATTAAATTATTGCTTCATCAATAAAAAGGAACATATTAACCTGATTTGAGGACTTTAAGTATTCCAATAAAAGTTTGTATGGATACAGTTTTAAATAAAATCTTGTTTATCCATTATTTCAACCCATTTATATTATTTTCTCAATGAAATTAGTGTTTTATAGATTAAAATGTAATAATTCAATTAATATTGGTATCTTAGAAATATTATGTAAGGTCTTTTATGAATGTAGGTACATTTAAGTATACACGTCATCTTATTTAAATTTTAAGAATTAGATATTTAGTGACAAGTAAACAATTTTAAAAGACATAATGCATAATTAAAGTGGCACCAAAACCATTTTTTATTCGAAGAAAGATAATGGGTGCTTATTAATTTAAATTGCAGATGTTTTCACTTTCAGGAAATTTGAGTTATGAGTTACAAAGTCATTGTTTGGATTGAGTTACCAAACCCCATTAACAAGTTTTAATTAATGAACAGGCTAATGTTAGTGTTTCTGTACTTTGTTACATATAACTAAATTTAAGAATAAACAAATATTACAGTTACCAAATTAAAATATACTGCTATGAACTTATGTACGCAAAAAACTATTAACCTGTACCAGCATTTTCAGTTACATTGAAAAACTAAGTGGTCGGACCATTATTTTACGGTTTTTGGTAGTAAGGAATATTTAAATGTAACAGCCTGAATAGAACAGAATAATATACATTTATATGTTGATACATTACCAAAGTCGGTGGTATTATTTAGTATTGAGGGCGTTTTAAGAGATTTTAAAGCTTAGTGCCTTTTCGGAGGACCAACTAACATTCACGTTAGTAGAGGAAACATTACAAAAGACGTTACCACGAACGATCACAGGGAGATGCGTTTTATAAGTAGAAAGTAATGAAAAGGAACTAACTGTACCTTTAAGAGGAGATAGTACATATCTTGGAGCGAAGAACTGAGAAGATGAGAGTTGAGATGACCGTAGAGATGGATCCACCAGGCCTGGGGTGTCGATGTTGTCCAGCGGTCAGTTTGGAGCACAACACAACACTGTTTAGAGTTTACTTTGAATAAAATGCTGAGTATATTGAGAGAAGAAAGATTGAGAAACAAAAAAACACGATCACTGACTAATGAAACCAAAACTATACAATATAAGAGAGGTCACGGTAATCGCGACGCGAGATCTGAGCAAACCGTTCTGTTTAGCATCATGAGTTCAACTGGGCTTTTTATATTTATGTATACTGGTGAAGCGTGTTGACGGGGTTCACACCACTGGTTACAAGGGTTAGACGATGTCACCTGATATTTGACTTTTGGAAAGTGCATGTGCATATAGGCCAGTAATATTATTTAAATTTCAATATAGTAACAGGTGAATATGTTATGAATATGTGATTAACAATTTATGCTTAAGAGATTATAAAATCAGATAAGAGGAACAAACTATTAAATTACTTAATTATGAATTACAATTAACTATATGTACAATATATAATACTAAGTACGGAAAAGGTATAGAAAGGGAAGTAGATATTTGGTATTTAGTTTTTATATTAAGTGATTCAAAAAATTAAGCACTTCTTTAAATTGTTGAAGTTTAGCTTTTTATTGACTGATGTATTAAAAAAGAAGAAGCTTTTATATTATCTACCTTCTAATTTGGTTTCCTATTTTGTGTCTGAAAACAGTTTTATAATAACTAACATAAGCAAACTGACAAAAAAAAAAAAAAAAAAAAAAAAAAAAAAAAAAAAATAATAATATGTTTCTTCAACAATGAATTATCGATTTAATAAAATGTATATTTATAATATGTTTGCAGTACTATGCAAATACGTTCTTAGCATTAATAACCTGGTAATACACAGACATGAACGTCACTTTTTATAAAAATGAATTTCCAAATTAATATAAATGTTTTTACCGTTGGAACATGCCATAAAAGTACATATTAAACGTCTATATGATTTATATGATGCCTAATTGTCTTCAGGACAAAAGAAAAAAACAAAAAAAAACAAAAAAAGAAACCGCACTAACCTAATCTTACCAAAAAAGCCTTACGCGCCAATTATAATAAACTTATTGTTTAACAATAGGATACTACACAACATACAGCTGTGAACATTGTTTGTAACAGGTTATTGTAAATATACGTATTTATTTCAATAGGCACTACATATTGTATATTAAGATGGTACAAATTAATGTCTTCACTTCCTGCCAACTATACATATGAGATCCTGGGTCCTTATTTACAACAAATTCAATAACTTAATCTTATTTTTTAGGTATTTCGAATCACAAAATACTAATTAATTGAGATTGCAACGAAAATATAGGTGAATTTAGACAAAGATATGAATAAATAAAAATATTTTTAGAGGTGGCTGTATTCTTCTACTTAAA
This sequence comes from Stictocephala bisonia, assembly GCA_035578905.1. NCBI lineage: Eukaryota > Metazoa > Arthropoda > Insecta > Hemiptera > Membracidae > Stictocephala > Stictocephala bisonia. Next base: position 134,383 of record JAQJVL010001238.1, on the reverse strand, counting down.
AAATTCTTATTCGTAATAAAATAGGGTAGGTTGTACAGTTCCATATTTATATATTTTCCTAATAATTCTGCACGCTTCCTTGTTTCTATACTGATTTAATACCATATTTATTGAACACTTTTTTAGTAATATATTTACGATTTTATTGTTATATTTTTATTCAAATCCAATATTTAAATCAAACCAAATAGAATATATAACTAAATATACTATTATAAATTATTGTTTCAAGATAATATAAAAGAAAGATAATTTAATGTACATTATTAATACGAGTTATTCTAACTTCTTATTTTGCAGTTTCAACTACGTCCGAACTATTGTTTCATTTACTGGATGATTGATGAACATTCAGAGAAATCAAACATGGACTAGTTTAATGGTTCTACATTTTGTATTACGCGTTTCTAATAAAAATAATACTGTCTATAATTAGCACAATTTAAATAAAAAAAAAAAAATAGTTTTAATTGAATGCTTGTTCAAGATAGCTTTTCTCCCAGGAAATAAGCTAAAAATTATTCATTATTTTAGGTGTGTTGTATTTGTGATTTTAAAATAAACAATTAACAATCATGTAGGAGAATAAGTAAAAGAAATATATTTCTTAACGTTTTAGTAGTTTTTGTTGTATTGTCAACTCAAACAAAATTTAAACAGCTCCAATAGTTAAGATACAATATGAATTTAACTCACTAAAATCAGTGTTTATTGGTTCAAGAATTTTAGGAGTGTTTACTATAATTCACCTTCCGTACGGTTTTATTTTGATTGACTACATAATATATTTAATTAGGATCACAGTTACACACAAACTAATTTTTAACTAACTATTTGTCGGAGGCAGACTTTTATTAAAAATAGCTACTACGTTGAAAATTCTATAAATAAATTCTAGTTTTTCATTCTCTCTGGCTAGTGGGATACTAATAAATGTCCCTTTCTGATCACAACTAAAATTCAGTTAGTAACCAGACTACACAGGTTATCCCAACTCACCCAACACTCATATTCATATTCAAATACGTACAGAGTTATGTCGGAATCACAAATCTGTAAGTAATCAGAAATATTGGGTAAATTAATAAAAACAAAAGTATTGAACAAACGTGAAATTATATTTATTGTAAACTGTTATCCTTACTTCACATATACTTACACACATATTTGTTTTGTGTTTTGTGAGACAAGACTACATATGCCATTGTGGGTGGCAACGACAGTTGTTCAACATTACTCGTTCATACGCGTATTTTACATATTATTATTTAATTAACATAATGTCTATATTAATATAATCTTGAAGTACTATAAGACTCACCCTACACGTGGATACGATTTGTTAATTGTTATTGATATTATAAAACCTAATTCGAGTCTACAATATCCAAATTATTAATAATGGATTTTACAGATTATATTGCAACAAAACTGAAGGTTGAAAACAATTTTTTTTAAAGACAATGATATTAAGGAATGTTCAGTACAAAGACTTTCTCTTGCCGTATAAAGTGATTCTTCAATTAGACTTCGTTGGAATTCTCGGAATTTAATCATCTCGAGGACAAAAAGAGTTTTCCAACAGATGTATAGAAGTTGACAATTGAGAGACACAATATTTGTTTACATTAATTAATATAATCTATTATTACTTTTATAAAAAAATCTACTAATAGCTTTGTTAACTTATAAATGAAAACAACGTAATCCACAGAGTATGTCCCTGTTACAATTAATTTGGTAACGATACAGTTAACTTTCACCTAAGTTTGAAGTTATTTTCTAAAACAGATAAAGAATTTTCGATGAGGAATGCTTTTTATTGTGCTTAAAGTACGTTTTTTATCGAAAACTAAAAAAAAAAAACAGTTTCAATTGTTTACCTATTCCAGTCTCACTAAGTTAATTTTTAGAAGACTTGTTTTTTTTTTTTTTTTACGCTGAACTATCCATGAATATTACTTCTTGAAAAAGACATATAACGCATTTTGGCCGAATTACAATTAATGGCTTGTACGCGATCTTTATTAACACTAATTATTAACAACCTCAAAAAACGATTACATATATTACTTCCAAAGGTGAGGCCCGGAGGCCCGAATTTACGCAAATGTACAGTTTTGCTGAAAAATCTGTTATGTTAGGTAAGTCTGTTAACAGGGTGAACTTAATTTTTTGTATAAAACAAAATAAATATTCATCTACAGCGTAAAAACACACTAAATGAAAACAAATATTATAAAATAAGAGTTTATGGAAAACATTTTTGAACTTTTCTTTAAAAAATCCAATTTCTCACTTTTTTTATTAAAATGAGCTTTCCGCGTGATGTAAAGATATTTTCTGATAGTAACACTTAATTTAAATCGATTTTATACAGTATATTTACAGTTTTCTGAATTGAGTGAAAACTGCATAAACTCTTTGAAAAAATATTTGGAATATATAATAAAAAAATGATAACATTAAATTATAAAATTTATAAAAGATTTAAATATTTATAGTACAATAAAAAAGTTAAAGAGTAATACTTATTTATACACAACATTCTATTAAAATATTATATTTACTTTCAAAACAATCGATTACTATTGTTTGTCTGATGATTAATTACACAGGTCATTTAATTAGTACTGATTATTCTTTTTACATTTTCAATCTATAAATATTCATTAGTTTTATCCTACAACAAACATCCTCAATCCTATATTAATACTAGTCAGTAGGTCAATTAGTACATATGGATGTTTTACACAGAAGATTAATAGCCATTTCTATTCAAGTATCATTGATTACAAAGGGATATCGGCAAATACTCCCAGTGTTACAGTGTGAGCGATGTATTAGCTCTAGTTGAAAAGGTTTAGCTTCATTGTCTATCTACATACACTAATACCAAATACCATTGTCTGACTCGTCACAGCTTCTCAAAAACTATAAAGCTTTGGCCCATGAAACTTGGCATCATATTTTTCATTACAGGCTCTTGTTGCGTACTACAGAAGTATTTTGATGATTTTTAATGTTTTTTCTCGTTTACTACTATTAACCTTTATAATTAGAATGTTTAAGTTGGTACAACTTGAAATACTAAGTAAGCTTGTATTGAGTAAACAACAAAATTACACTAGTGAGGTTACATGAACGAAGCGAGTGACAGGATTGGCACGTCAAGCGTGAGAGGGTTTCCAATAGTTCATGTACAAGTAAGCAACACTTTGAAGACTTCGTGATTTTATAGAATCATATAAAGTTACAACAGTGAACGTCAATGGCGAGTAGACTAGAAAAAACAATTTAACGTCTTACGCTAGGATCTTTATGACAGTAAAAAATGTATGACGTAATAAAATAAAAAGTCTCGCAAGCCGTTCTTAAATCTATGGAATTGATAGGATTTAGTAAAATACCTGAAATTTATGTTTGATTTATATCATAGTACTTTATATATTAGAATTATGTATTGAGCATAGGCCTACTAGTATTTAAATGAAATTTTACAAACAAAGGAAAAATCGTTTTAATACTTAAAGACTAATCAGTGAATATATTCTTATACAATTTATTTAAAAAATATCGTGTTGTGTAATAAAGATAAATAATAATATTTATAAAGCAACATTTATCCTTTTAATGGAAATCAATTAGTTGTTAACTAAAAATACACTAATAAATAATATTTGATTTCAAACAAAATGAAATTAAAAATGTCTTCATTAGGGGGTAAAGTTAGGACTTTAAAGTCCTCTTCTAACCACAAATAAAAAGTATAAAATTAGGTATAAAATGAAAAAAAACTCTATTTTTATGTACTAACTGGGATAAATAACTTAAAGAATTATCTCGTTTGATCGTATTAAAAATTTTTTTATTGACACTAAATATTTTTTTAGAAGGGGAAAAGTCCATTTGATAATTGTAATATTGAACGTACACAGAGAAAGAAGATGTAATTTGTCTTCTAGCATCAAACCTGGTGTCGTTGGAAACAGAAACCAACAAACGTGTATCTTCTGTGTTTTTAACATTGATCACACGTTTTTTGAAGATTTTTATAAAAACGTGTTTACTGTCCATTGTACTTGCGTGGTATTAAATGCTTGAATCTTCATGAGTCAGGTCATAATTATGGATTTTACACTACATCACTAAGCGTTTTATATCTCATTATTTTATTAAATAACATAACTCATTCATTTAATTTAAAATGTAATGTATTACATACCTTTCTTACAATTTTTTGTATTTATAACTTATGATATTAACGATTAATTTATAATAAATGTATAACCGATTTGAGTTAATTTCCTACGGACAACTACAAGATACACACCCCATTTTTATTTACGTAAACATTTCCGAATAATAACAAACTAGTACTAAATAAGGGTTTTCCTTTAACTGAAGGAAATACATTTTCTCAATTATTATATTTACAATGCATATACACAGTGTATAGTATCATAAATAATAAATAAGTTTGTTTTTTTTTCTGTAGAGCCATTACGTGAGTCTATAGAAGTGATTATTGAATAAAACTTCGCAATGTTTATTAAGTTACATGTTCATATGGATAACAAATCGTAGTCAACCTAACCTAACCTAACTCAACCTATCCTAACGAAACCTAACTTAACCTAAACTAACCAAACCTAACGTAACCTAACCTTACGTAACCTAACCTAACGTAACCTAACCTAACCTTACGTAACTTAACCTAACCTAACCGTAAATCTCGTCGCCTAGAAGCACAGCAAGACGGATGAACCCAATGTTTGTGCCAACACGGCCTACACAGGCTGTCACTGCCGCTTGTGATAAGAGTGATAAATACGCTGCTTGTCACTTGATTAATAATGTTAGAGTGTTAAGATATAATTAAATGGGAGGCGGGTGGAAATGTATGTGTAGGATGTACTGTGTAGACAATTTGTAATATGCATAATATACCATTAACACAATGTATGACATTCAATTAATTACCTCTATTCGATTGGTACTTAGTAAGCATTGTTACATACGAGAGACTACGAAATCTATGATTACCTATAAAATATATTCGTGAGTAATAAATCAGTGGACAGAGCAAGTAATAACCATAAACACTTGTGGCCTAGAGTGGGATAGTGCACCTAGTGGTCAGTACTCAGACCACAAACCTAACCAGATTATAGGGTAGTGATCATTATGCGTTCGGTCAGAAAAGGTTTATTTAGGAGAAATGCTAAAGATTTTATGGCTTTCATTAAACTAACTGATATACGACCAGAGAGTAGTATAATAGAGTTTAGCGAGTGCCTAGTATATTTAGGATCTTTCACAAAAGTACTTTACATATATGGGCATGGTGATAACAAGTATGACCTCTAAAACTGTTATCCAATGTTATTACATGCTGACCAAAGGGATAACTAGGCCCTATGTCCTGATACCAGACATGTTTCCATAGAGAAAGTTGAACTTGATGTCTGGGCTTACTGTTTAACAGGAGCCTTAATGATGGGAAGGTTCATGCTGTGATTAAAGAAGTAGATCATGGTCCTTGATAGAAAAAGACTGATAGTTTGACATTTGACAAAGCTTAAACTCAAATGTATACTTGGGTTTGGCATATGATAAATATGGCAAGAATATAATTATATCGCACAATAATGTACATTCATTGTTTACGTAATAAAAATACAGTAAATTTTAGTTTTTAAGTACATGCTATATAAATTGTACCGTAAACTGTATTCACATGTCGTTTAATTATTTAATATATCATATCATTAGTTGTATTTAAAAATGTTATATGTGACAGTGTTAAGAGGGTGTGTGTTTGAAGAGTTGGTGTATGTATGAACACTGTTATGACATACCGTATTGTGAGAACAGTTTAATTTGTCCTTTTGCATAGTACTGGACTCTTAATGCGGCTACGTGCTTGTAGTGGCTCTTTACATACAATAACTTATAAATAAATAAAAACCAGGAGATGAAATGAAAATAATAATAAACTCGAGAGAAAATCCTTAACAAGGACAATAAGCACTAACTTCCTTACGTTCTTCACAATAACATGACACTCATGCACAGCTAACAACGTTTGAGACATGACAGTACATGAAATAACTTGTATCGTGTTATTATTTACTTATAAATTGACTTCATAAGAACAAATTCTACAATTGCAACACAATTATAAATTGGAAACTAAACTAAGTATGACAGTCAGTTTATGTCTTTATAATACAAAACCATGTTGCGATGTTGCCAAGTTCGTTAAGTGTTTGCCTGTCTTACTTGTTATGTAAGTTTTTACTGTATAAACACACATTGTGGGACTTAAATAAACATTGGAGTAAGGGCTGAATAAGTCGTTAGAGTTTATAGAATTGTATATAACACCATTGTTGAAAACAGACTACTTAAAGTTAATTAAGTTTGTAAGGTCTGAGGAGAAGGTATTCGACAAGTTAGGGAGAGTCATGGCCGAGCGTTCGAAGGCGTCAGGATTTTGAACCTGAATTAGATATTATTAGGTTCAATATTATTAGGTTCAAAGTTCTGACCTTAACTAGAAGTTGTTATTAGTAATATTCACTTAAAACTGAACTACTTCTCACTCTTACTATGTCTGAATAAGTTCCCCGCTCATACCAACGGTCTATGGGGAATGGGCAAGGTAAAAACCAAATTAAAAAACATTACTAACCACTTCAGTATTTGACGGTTTGACAGTATTTGACAAAAAAGCGTTTTGTTTTGCAAGGGTGATGAAGAATAAAAAAACCGTCAAATACTGTAGTGGTTAGTAATGTTTTTTATTTTGGTTTTTGCCTTGCCCACCCGCCTGCAACTGCAAATTGACTTAACTTCTAAAATATTCTAACAAGACCATTTATATATTTAAAATAGACCGTGTTTATCTTCACTGAACTCCTGAGGCAATTGCCTTACCCACATATACAGGTAATGACCCACCCATCCACCCTTACATGTACAGTGGTAATGACCCACCCACTCACCCTTACATGTACAGTGGTAATGACCACCCACCCACCCATACTTGTACAGTGGTAATGACCCACCCACCCACCCTTACATGTACAGTGGTAATGACCCACCCACCCACCCTTACATTTTCAGTGGTAATACATGCAATGTTGAGGATTACATCTAAGTAATTATTTGATAGCAACCATGATACCGTCCACTAAATTATTGCCATCAATATGGACACTGTAGGTGTTTCTGGGGTATCTACGTTGGATAGTAGTCAAGGTTCAGATGTTGTGTAGGGAAGAGAATTGAGTATCAGACTTGTCAGTTAGCTGAAAATCAGACCAATACTACGTAGTTCAGATTCCACGTAAATATCTAGGTTCCTTAGGCGACTGTGCTATAATTAAATTGCTCTTTCTGAGAAACACTCTATCTTAGTTAGTAACAATGACTACACTTGTTCATCTACACTCATCAAACTCATTCACCCCTCATATTCGCCATATCTTGATGATTGGTGTCTTAATATAAAATACATTTCATCTTTAAATGTTGCTCACTACCTTAACCTACATTTACAGCTAGTTTTCTTTTTGTCCCCCTATCCCCGGTGAATTTGGAAAAGCAAACGCTTTTTGAAAACGCTTACCATGTTTTATACTTAATAATCTGATCTGTTTATTGTTTAACGTTTCCATACTTAGTTCTTTGTACATTGCATTACCTTTTTGTTTCATTTTTTGTATTATATATTTTCATAATTGTGTTATGAGTGATAGTTTGTAAGAATACGTGACTCTCTCGACAGTCAACCGTAGACTGTAATAATGTATTTTTCAAGTGTTTTCTTAAATAACTAATGGTTTAAGAAAATAATTAGTTATAAATTTAGGCTAAGGTAACACCTGAAGACGACGGAAGTGTTATACATGTCGAAACGTTGTTTCTTAAAACACTCGAAGCGTTAAACATCTCCAACAAGTTATAACAGTCGTTAACAACACAATAGAAACAAATAACGTTTTAACAAAAATATATAGTTAAACTAGTTACGTTAAATCTCCATTATTTAAAAATATTACGTTACTATATTACGTGACTGGATTTAAGCTGTCTGTAATATTAATGGGATATTGAGTTTGTATTAAATAAACATTCTCATATTTTGAAATTTTATTTCCTTCACCCATTGATAATAACAACATGATAACCTAATATTTAAATGTATTACCTTATTAATTATGTTATCTTTTATTTATTGTTTAATTATCCAGTAATGTTATGAAAATAAATAACAAATTATTGAAAATTACTTAATATGTTTATTTACAGGGAAAACCCATATGATATGTTTTGTTAGCCAGTTGACCTTTTAGTGGCAATTCGATAGAGATAATCCAGCAAGTTTCTGAGCCCGCCTTGTACTGAACAGCTGTTCTCCAGATGTCCAACTTACGGTCAGTGGATTTACATTTACAAATAGCATGGAGCTACAGTAATGTATGTACATTATTAATAAAATGGTGATTAAATAAATTTGAAATAATTACACTACGACATATTTGTTAACAGTAATCTTATAATCACCTTTTTTAATCATGAACTGTAACTTCTATGATATTCACAAATATACGAGATAAATTAATCTGTTACATACAAAATAAGTTTCTTCTAAGTAAAGTAAATTGAATATTGAAATAAAATCAGTTTTAAAAAAAACTAGTCAAAGTTGCAATTTTCATTTCTAAAGAATGTAAATTTATTTTGAAAATGACTATTTAAAAAGGGTAAAGTTTATTAACTTATTTTCCTGCTTGTACTAATGCATTTAATAAACAGTTATTTTCTTTCTTAGCATAGTACGTGTTGACACAAATACAATACAAGTGTACAGCACACAAATACAATATAAGTGTGAATCACACAAATACAATACAAGTGTACATCAAACAATACAATATAAGTGTATCTACATCACACAATACAATACAAGTGTACATTACACAAATACAATATAAGTGTACAACACACAAATACAATACAAGTGTGCATCACACAAATAGAGTAAAAGTTTATATCACACAAATACAATGCAAGTGTGAATCACACAAATACAATACAAGTGTACATCACATACATTTATTTGAATATAAGTACAAATACACAAATAGTACACAGATCACTTTCAGCAAATAACATTTACCTTCATCGGACCAGAGATATCGCCAAACGGATTAGTCGAAATTGATCACCACAATACCTCGATTGTATTTTATGCTTATATTGCAATATGTTTGTTTTGTATGATATTCGTTGTATTGAATACAAAGTTTCCACTTGTGTTGGCTAGTTTTGTACTGATTTAGATCTATTTCATTTTGTAAATTCTCAAACACCAAAATATAAATTTACATATCATATTCAAATTTTCAAAGGTCTTATAGTGAAATATTTGTATAAAGTAACTGAGTTTATATTTTATGAACATTAAACATCAAGAGTAGGACCTCTTTTACTTTGCTAAGACATCCCACCAATCATCGGTGCGTCATCAATCATGACTGTGATCAACAAAATATCGGGCTAATCTATTTTCGATTTATAAATGAAAACTCATTAATTGTTCATTGTTTTCTTCTGATGATCTGGGTTTAGCAATATAGTTAAACTAAATTAAAAACTATTACAATACTAATGTACAATAACTGGTTCTTTTTCTTTTTTATATAAAACGGTACGCAGAAATGAAATAAGGAAGCACTGAACTACGAGCATTAATAATTTTGGGGTCCATTAAAATAAAAAAAAAAAAAACAAATTTGTTTTTAGCTATTCAAATTTATCAGCTTTTATGAATAAAGCGCTATATGATTCTCCTTTAACTTAGATTCTTAAGTGTCTTACGTGTAATAAATGATTACACGAGTGTAGGTGTGGATAACTTATCATTTAATTAAGTTTTTAAATTAACACCTCTTTGAATTCAAACAAATTAAAAAAAAAAAAACAATATATTGACTGGTTTTCATTATTTTTTATTTATATACATTCGAAATAATTGGGAGAGATTATTGTAATCCTTTAAATTATACATTTTTAAGACTATATTTTATTTTATTGTTTCTACACTCAATGATTTAAGTAATTATTTGAACAATGGAAGTGTGTTTAAACTTTCATTAATACTATCTGAAAGTTGTAAGAAGGTACACGTGATTGTTATTTGTGATATTTTTGCACATTATATCGTAATTTTAAAAACTTATTTCCAAGGAATCAACTATATTTCGGTTAAAAAGGTATATTTAGAAACATTTTTATCTATTGAACAAATTACAATTCAACGTAAAAGACAAGTAAAAAAATCCCAGAATAACATACAGAATTCTTTTAGATATTAGTTCTCTACCTTCAGATCTGAAGTATTTCATATTATTAAGTTTAAAACTGATTTATTTACGGAATGATCATTTGGACTGTTTATTAAATGGGAAATGTTAAATTCAACTTTAAGAGATATGTTATTACCTATACATGTTCATTACGTTTGAGGTAATATTTGACCAAATCATATTTTAATTGAAAGAGACATTTCAATATTATTGTTTATTGGTATGTCGTTGTATTTGTTAGAAACAAATATACGGTATATACAGCATCAAATATATGAATTTGTATTAGTAAATTAAAGTAAAAAATGAAACTATTAGTATCCATGGGATGCTTGTGCCTATTTGTTTATTAAAGAATGTATCTTATATAATATGCAAACTTGTAATTATGTATTAGTTGTAATACCAATACCTCTATTAAATAAAATAGGACCATATAAAACTATTTATAGAGCTTAGTTTTATGTTCATATTTTTCTTTAGTACATACAACGATCTAGACAAAAACTTGGCAACACCGAACGTTGGTCTATAAACATGTTCCCTTACAGGTTGTTGTCCGATTGATCAATAGTTTACTATCTGAATACAAAAGCCTCGATATTCCAAAGGCATTGAAGGCATGATTAAAATAGGGCCTTTTACAGTGTGGGAGAGAATTCTTGGCACATCACTGGGAGACTAATGATTTTATTACAAACACCGGTAATGGAGTGGCTTGGATAGATGTATGTGAGAGCAGCGGTTGAGTGAAACACTAGCATGTTTAAATGAGGCCATTGTAAGGATGAATAAGTATGTACCTATAAATATTTTTTAATATGACGTTTACAATACATTTTAATGTAAACGTGTCATGTAAAATACATTATCTTTACTATCTTTTAGTGAAAAAAGACCTATTCCGTTAATTCACTACCACTACTGGATTAGGTTATGTGAGGTTTGTTTAGATTATGTGAGGTTTGTTTAGATTATGTGAGGTTTGTTTAGGTTATGTGAGGTTTGTTTAGATTATGTGAGGTTTGTTTAGATTGTGTGAGGTTTGTTTAGGTTATGTGAGGCTTGTTGTTGAAATTACAAATCAGGAGCTTGAAATCCATGCATACATGGAACTGAACAACTGCATTCAAAAATTTCAAGAACTAAACCTTAACACAAATTCGACAAAGTCCAATTTCATGAAGTTCTGTTTACGGGAGTCAGATTCCGAAGGAAATTTGACAGTGGTAATAGATAAAAATGAAATTGAGGAGTTAAATTCAACTAAATTCCTTGGAATATACCTAGATCGAGGTTTGACTTAGAATATACATGTAGACAGTCTTTGCAAAAAGCTTTCATCAAGTATTTATGTTCTGAGAAACTTAGCAAAATGTTGCCCTAATCATATATTGATGACATCTTATCATGGTTTAATTTACAGTCATCTCTCATATGGTCTGGCTTTGTGGGGAGGTTGCTTTGCCACAAACCTTACCAGAATATTTAGAATTAAAAAAATGGCAGTTAAGAATAATTAGAAAATTACATTATAGAGAGTCGTGTAGGCCAGTGTAGGCCAAACGGTTAAACCTGCTGATGTTGCCTTGTCTCTATATTTTAGAGACATCAACATATTGTATGTTTAAAACTGCGCTGACAAGAGGCAGAGATATCCACAATCATCATACTAGAAGCAGGGATATATACAGAATTGGAAATCACAGGACGGTAGTCTACGAACACCTACCCTCACAGATTGGTGTTCGTATAATTAACAGACTCCCAGAATGTATTAAAAATGCCACAATGCCCAAGGCGTTTAAGAACCGTCTCAAGAAATGTTTGGCCAAACTGGCATTTTATATCGTAGACGAGTTTTTTTGCATATAATTGGGAAGCCACTGAATTTTAAAATTGACACTGGAGGACATTGTGGAGGTATAATTGGCGAATGAATGGGAATTTAGGTGCGTGAAAAAATATATGTTTGGAAGTGTTACTATGAATAAATGGATGGCAAATTTTATTTAATTTATTAATGACTATTGCGATACAATTTTGTCAATCGGAGCTTCTCAAACTCCCTCAAGACAAAACAGAAACACTACATTGGGACTCTCAATGTGAATACACTACTCAAGACAGGCAAGATGAAACAACTCACTGACACTCTAGACAGGTTCAAGATTAAGATTTGTGCATTACAAGAGACAAGATTCACAGACGAAGACCATTTCAACACGGAAAACTACAGGATATACAAGGGAAAACCATCGATACAGAGGAAGAATCTCAGGCTCTTCGGTACAGGATTTGCAGTTCACAGGACAGTCACAGATGCAGTAATAGACTTCACATCACCCAACGAAAGAATTAGTACACTGACAATTAAGTCAACAAACAGGGCATACACGATTATAAACGCACATGCACCAACAAATGACCACAACAGGAAGGACCCAGAAACCATCGAGGACTTCTGGACGGTAATGGAGGAGACAATCAGGAGAATACCGACACACCGAACGAAAATTATACTAGGTGACTTCAACGCAAAACTGGGAAAAGAACAGGAGTATAGACCTATCACGGGAAAATACACACCACATCGTCACACAAATGTAAACGGAAGACACCTGATAGAGTTCTGTAGGAACCATAACCTCAAAATCATGTCAACGAACTTCAAAAAGCCCCCACGTAAATTAACCACATGGAAATTCCCAAGTGGGAAGAGAGAGATACAGATTGACCACGTTATAATACAAAGAGAGGTACAGAGAGAGGTTCAGAACATAATCACACGAAAGGGCTTCTTCGATTCAGACCACCACCTGTTACAGATAAAGATATGCCTAATCCCAAAGAGAAAACAACGGAAAACCAAGATCATCAGACCAGACCCAGAGTACCTAATCCGCAACCAAAATCAAATATTAGAGAAGATTAAGGCAGGAAACCTCCAGAACTGGGAACAGTTATCAGGAAAAGTCAAAGAGGCCATGAAACTAGCAGTTGCACCGAGAACCAGAAAACACCGCTGGTGGAACCACACTTGTGATGAAGCAATTGAAGTACGGATCAACTCATGGAAGAAGTTCAATAGTAACAGGACATCAGAAAATTGGCAGGAATTCCTCAAAACACAGAAACAGACGAGCAAAATTATCCGTAAAGAGAAAAGAAATCACGACAAACAGAAACTAGACGAGATAGAAGCGGACTTCACAAAGAACAACACAAGGAACTTCTATAGGACGTTCAGGGAAAACATGATGAAATACCAGGCACCTAACCTCTGCTTTAGGAGGACAGACGGGACACTGGAGACCAACACCAAGAACAACTGTAACATCTTGGCGAAGTACTTTGAGAAACTTTTAAATACTGAATCACCATCAGAAAAATTGGACATAGAAGAACCAGAATCGAATCCGGACAGTGAACCACCATCGATAGAAGAAGTAAGGGAAATCATCAAGAATCTTAAAAACAACAGAGCACCAGGAGAAGACGGCGTCATTGCGGAATTCTGGAAGCTAAAAGATCAAAATCTTTCAAAAAGCATTCACAACATCATGAAGCAGATATGGGAAACAGAAAAGATACCGAGAGAATGGTGCACAGCACTGATACACCCCCTACACAAGAAAGGAGACAAGTCAGACCCAAACAACTATAGAGGCATCTCACTGTTACCAGTCACGTACAAGATACTCTCCAAAGCACTACTAAACAGATTAGAGAACCAAACAGACCACCTAATTGGTGAATACCAGGCAGGGTTCCGCAAACACAGGTCGTGCGCTGAACAGATATGGAACCTTAAGATTATACTGCAACACAAACAGAACATAACCATAACCTTCGTCGACTTCAAGAAGGCATATGACTCAATTGACAGAGAAACCCTCTTTAAAATCCTAAAAGAATACAGAGTAGACAGAAAGACACTAACCTTAATTCAACAGACACTAACAAACACGACATCGAAAGTGAAGTTTTGTGGAGAGCTCTCAGAACACTTTGAAATAAGAACAGGAGTCAGACAGGGTGACGGCATCTCACCAATGCTGTTTAACATAGTATTGGACAAGATAGTGAAGGAATGGGAAAAAACACAGAAAGGAGTATTGTTGGGAAAAGTAAGAGTAAAATGCTTAGCGTTCGCAGACGACCTAGCTATCGTAACAGTGCAAGAAAGTGACACAATAAGGGCTATAGAGGAGCTACACAAAATTGCAGCCAAGACTGGACTACAGATCTCTTACGAGAAAACCCAGTTCATGAGCAACCTTAAGATCCCAACATTACACACAAAATACGGAACAATACACAGAACAAACAACTTTAAATACCTAGGAGAAACACTACAGATAACAGGAAGGAATAAGGTCTCGAATGAAGAGAGAAGAATGAAACTGGAGAGGGCCTACAAATTAACATGGAGCCACTACAATAAAAAAGCTATTTCACAAAAAGCCAAACTTCGACACTACGACACAGTGGTACTCCCGGAAGCACTGTACGCAGCAGAAACCACAATAATACAAGGCCAGACAGGAATCAAACAAATAGAGAAGACTGAACGGAAGATACTTAGGAAAATATTTGGGGCCACACAAAAAGACGGAGTATGGATAAAAAGACCAACTGAAGAATTATACGAACACACAGAGAAAATAACAGACAAAATCAGGAAACGAAGACTACAGTTCTACGGACACCTTAGCAGAATGGAACCACATAGGTTAACAAGACAGATTTTCGACTGGGTTAGCACAAGGGAAGACAACAAATGGATGAACGAGGTAAAGAGCGATATGGGACAACTTAACATCACACAGGAAACAACACAAAATAGAACACTTCTGAGGAATCTGATCAAGAAAAACATACTACAAGAGGCACCGCACAGCAAAAAAACACAATGGACTGAACAAAGACGACGAGAACATAGCCAGAGGATGAAGGAATACTGGGCGAACAAGAAGACAGAGAAAAGGAAGGAGAGAGAGTGTGTAAAGTGGACCGAAGAAAGAAAACAAAAACACAGTGCACGAATGAGGGACGTTTGGGCAGCACGGAAAGAAGAGACAGCAAGAAAAGGGACATGAAGTTTAGTCTAAATGCGCTCTTCAAGGGCATAACACAAATAATAATAATAATATATATATATATATATTTAGGTTATGTTAGGTTTAGTTATTTTATGTTAGGTTAACCTAAGTTATAGTTATGGAAGTGAATTAACGGAAAAGATCCATATAATTATAATTACGGCCTTTTCTTTCATGAAAGTGTCATGTATGCAAATGCTTTGTTTATTTAAATAAAACGGAAAGCCAGCAATAAATAAAATAAAAATTGGAATTGTTGCAATGATAGATCATTTACAATAACTTACTATCTACATAGATAAACCATTACTGAAAATTTTCAGGCCTGTTGGTGGATTTCACTTTCAGTCTGTCAAAAAGAACAAAGTGGCTCCAATATATAACGAGTTTTTTCTTTTATGAAATGTTACTTTCGTATATAATCTGATCTTTTAAATATACAAAGCTTGCAGAGCAGTAAATAACTGTTCAAACTGGAGTGTCACTTAGATTTACGATTTTTGTTACTCCATGTGTCTAATTAGAGTGCTTTTATAACCATTCAATGAACATTATAGTATTAACCTATAAATATCAGCATTCAAATTAAGTTAAATCAGCCTAATGTGAAGCTGGAGCGGTTAGTTTTGTTAGAACTAACAAAGCATCATACGTAAATGTGACAGCCTTAATGTAAGCGGAGAGAGTAAATTAAACTCTTGCGTTCAATTACACGACATTTACAGTCGGCAGACAACGCCTCTGGAAGGTTTAAATTTAATATAAACATCAAACACAGCCATGAACCTTGCAATTTGACAGCGCCTTCGTTTGATCCATTTAAATTAGAACTACCCTCTGCTTTATAGAACTATTTTTTTAGTTATTTAATGTAACTTTAATTTCAGTTTAGTTTAACTTTTCGAACAATAATGCAATGTTTCCAAAGTTAGGAATTATAATGTTCATAACTATAAACAGAATAAAAGTTTTCGGTGGAACAATTTGCCTAACTCAAAAATTATTTTGCCAAATCTATATTTCATGTACAATTTAAGTAGCATTTTTACTTTTTATATATGTAATTGGTTTCGATAGTTGATGATGACTAAAAATATAAGATTTTTTATACCATAACAAATTCTGGTATTTATTAAAAACTTGATGACGTGTTTTTTATGACATATTTCCTTGTGTTATCTGCTGACCGTGTATTACTTCCAATTCTTAAAATATATCAAGAGTTAATTGACTTTGTGTTAAATAATTGCCTTTAACTCACATATTTTAATTTTATTTTTATTTATTACTTATTGTCTGGCCCTTTATAAAATAACATGACTTTACACCTTTAGCAGCATATATATATATATATATATATATATATATATATATATATATATATATATTCACACACAGTAGCTTGTTAAAGTGGTAGAATGAAACATTTTGAGATTGAAGACTTAACCGTAATGTTATAGTTTTTTGGCCCTCTCTAATATACATATAATTATGACTATTATTTAAAAATAAAGTTGCTGTTTAAAATATTTGATTTCTAGTTCATACAGTAATTTCTGTCCAATCTCTTCAACATAAGTGTAATCTGGTTATACTACTGTATTTTTAAGTGATAAATATACAAAAATAAGCATACATACAGTCGGTGCTAGTGGCATACATATTTCATACATCTGTTGTATATTTAATTGCTTGGGCATTACTAAAATAAGAAAAAAAGCATTGAATGAAATATGGGTTTACTAAAATTTTTTCAAAAATAAAATAAATCTTGAATTGTATAAAAAGTGCGTATTTGCAATTCAATTTAGTATTTTTTAAATAGAAATATGAACAAATTTAACAACAATCTGAAGGTTGAATACTATACTTATGAATTGAAAATTGAAGATAAAAGTGAACGAAAAGTAATCAGACCTAAGTGTAAATTTCATGATTTCAACTCCCGTCAATTATTTTAGCTTACGTGCGGATTTTTTTAAGAAAAATGTTATCAGAATGCTGAGAAGGGACATTGTAATAATTTATAAACATTCATTGGTAATATTTTGCATATTTAACTCTCATAGGCAGTACTTTTTGTTCAAATTCTAAAATATTTTAAAATTAATCCTTATTGATTTTTGCTTTAAGAGAACTGTAATTGTTTATATGCAGTTTAGTAATATTTTAAAAATGAATATTTAGTCGTATATTGTTAGAATCGCCCATTTAAAAATCAACACAGCAATGAATATATTTCTATCAACACTACAGTTTGAACCAGCTAATAACGCCATTTACACTCCGCTCTCGACCAATGGGACAGATCAAACAAACACCCCTCTAGTCTTCCTTTTTCGTTACTCACCCTGCGGCCGTGTCGGTGACGTTTATTAGTTTCTGGAGTGTCCTATATTCTCTATGCTGACACACGTGGTCGAGTAGGATCGCGTGTAATTGAACTCATGTGTGAACATGAGTAGAGTAATAATGTTGCTATCCAGATAAACAAATCGTATTACAACATTATATAAAAAAGATAATATCAGACCTATTTTAAAACATTTAAAAATAACACACACGGATGAATACACTTTTGCATAAAATACACTTTATTTTGTCTTGAAGTAAATAAGTAGGTTTTGATTCGGAAACAGTAAATAATACACTTTAAAGTTTTAAAATATTTCAGTGGGCCCCAATTTAAAGTCAGTTTAGGTACAAATCTTAAAATATTATATCTTTATAAATGAGAGCCATACAAAAAATATATTTTTCCTCAATTTAAATAAACACAGTTAGTTATTTATTGACAAATATATATGTTCATTTTTAATTGTTTTCTCGTAAACAAATCATTTCTTTTCTTATCGACTGACTTGTAATTATTTGTTTATAAAAATAGATGTACCATGACCTACCTTCAAATTATTGTCAATAACAATTAAATAATATTCCACAAGGCTATTTTCTAACACATACTTATTGGTAATAACTAATTAAATAATACATTAAACATAGAGTTGAACATAAATATCAACTTTTTAAATTTTGATACACTGTAGTAGAAAAAAAAATAAATAAAAAAGTTCATAATTTGTCACTTAAAGAATTTAAAATTTAATCTGTCATTTAATATTCAACTGAATTTATAAAAAAATACAACATTCTGGAATTGTTATCTATAGTTTAATTATCTATCAAAAGTTCATAACTCATATTCCTACGTTTAAACGTAAAACTGAACTATAAGAAATAAATGTGTGCAACCAAATGTTACTAATTTATTAATATATATTACTTTTTAAACTAATATTAGTGTGATTATTTATTAAACTACTTATTATTTTAATAATGAATAATAAATTTTGATAAATTAAATTATCTTTAATTTCTGAAAGCAGCGAAAGAAAATTATTAACGGTTCAATCTTTTATTTTATTTTTCAACCACATTAGTTGAATATGAATAGGGCACGATACGTAATATAACACATAAGTGTATTGACATAAATTGCAGAAATAAGAAACATCTTCATCTTCCCTGAGTCCAGCCAACCATGTTTGTCGACATCTTGGTGGAAGATATTCCTGAAACTAATAAATGTCACAAACACAGATACTGGGTGAGATGGGAAAGAGGAAGTGGGGGGGAGGTGTTTGATCTGTCTCATTGCTGATACTTGGGCAGACTCAGCAAAGTGGAATGCTGATAGTATTAGTACATGTACACCAGATATATATTTTTTAATTAAGTTATGTGGTTTCCTTAAATCTATATTGATATAAAATATATGTTACATGTACAGTTTGAAGTATAATGAAATAGAAGAATATTTGTAAATGAAATAATTGAAATTAAACACTATACAATTTTAAAATTTATTATGCTTTTCAAATATAACAAAAACTATCATAAATTCACAATATCGACTTATATTTTCAATTATTAAATCATATGGTTTGTGAATTATTTTTATTTGAGAAACAAGTCATAATGTCAAAACATCAATAATTTAGGTGTTCATTTATGATGTTAAAGATTTTTGACTGTACATGGATACGTTTGCTCGTATTCATTATTCATAATTGTAGTATATTATTTAGACGCCGCTTAGTGATATAAGGGTGGATACGAGAGGACATTAAGTATCATTAGTGTAGATGAACGAGTGTAGTCATTGTTGCTGAGTAAGGTCAACTGTTCCTTAGAAAGAGCTATTTATTAATATCCCATCAGCCTGGGGACTAAGGGATCTTCAGATTTATATGGAATTCGAACCAAGTAGTATTGGTCTGTTTCGATCCAGTTGACAAACCTCATACTCAGTGTTCTTCCCTACACAACATCGGAAACCCTGACTACCACCTGACATAAACTCCCCAGACCTATCTAGTAGTGTCCACACTGTTCACTGATGGCAACCATTGAGCGTAGGCCATGTCTCCACACCAGTTTGTCCCAAAGCAGTACTAGTGACTTTGCGTTACTAATGTTGACCAGTGACTGTAACGAACTAAACAAAGTCAGGAGAGTGATATTAGGAACCTGTATTTCGTAAATATATATTATCTATACATCGCACGAATCGGATGCAATACGTAATATTGAAGAGAAAGTAAATAAATGAGTGAAGTGAATGTAAATATAAGTGAATTTATTTACATAATATTTTAATTAGATTTAAATATGTAAGGAAATGTAAGATTACTTATTTAACCATTTCTAGACTGTCATTCAATATCATGACTAATGATATTATCAGTAATTAGCAGGGCTAACAGTGAGAACAGTGTTATAAATTAACTGTCCATAAACTGAACATCTGCAGACCATCTGTCAGCCGAACACTACAGACTAACACAACGATGTGACACATGTTATAGCGTACACACTTCATTGAGTCCGCTCAATGGTTGCCATCAACAATTACTAACAGAGAACGCTGAAATGTCCTTGTAGGATGATAATCAAGGTTCAGATGTTGTGTAGGGAACAAAACTGAGTATCAAGCTTGTCACTTAGTTGATAATCACATCAATACTATGTGGTTCGGATTCCACGTACGATTTTGCGTCCCTTATATGCCTTGTCTATTGGCTATCAATAAATGACTCTAAGGACTAGTAAACCTTAATTATTAACAATTACACTCGTTCATCTACAATCATCACGTTTACTCGCCCCTCATGTTCGCTCAAATATCAACGAGCTGCGTCTTATATGAGGAATAATAATTTAGGCTTTGATCTGCTCTTAATGTACATTGACACTCACTCTAAGAGGTGGTTTAAAGCCCTACTTATCATTAATTATTGTTGAACAGCCCACCTTAAATTAAAAGTACACTCTGTACACATTAGCTCTCAGCGAAGGACCACGTCAACTTTAGCAATTTAGGGTGCGTTATAAATCCAAGTTTGCTTATTTAGTTTTGCTTAGATTTTTTGGTACCAATATTTAAATGCTCTTGTTTGACGTAGCCTCAAATAAATTACTTTTTAAACATAAACCTAAAATTAGCAAACTAAACATTTCAATGTTTAAGAGATAGGTAATTATATACGCCTAAGTAGGATGAAATCAAAACATAACAGCAGATGATTGCTGATTTTGCAAGCAAAATGTATAGTATAACATATGGAACATTTACAAACTAAAATATTTAGTACAACTGTAATTTATCTACAAAATGACAGTACAAGTAATATTTATAAGTTTCTAAATGTAGGATGTAATGTTTTCTTTAATTTAGACAGTAATACACATAAAAAACTCCATGTATGTTGTGAATTATACAATAAAAAACTGTCTGACAATTTTGTTACAAAACTATTATCATTAGCCGATTGAAAAAACATTAAAAATACTTTTATATAAATATATATGAATATATCCAAGATAAATTATTCTTGTTTTGAGTCATGCTTTGAATAAGACAACTGCTTCTTCTTTTTATTTGAGCCCTCTTGAAATTGATATTCTGGCATCTCGCTAAAAGAACATCTGAATTCCTTAATGGCATACATTAATGGACATAGACAAATGTAAATTAATAGAGCATATTAACAGTGAGTGTCCTATTATCTTCAACGATGGTGATTATATAAAATCATAAATGTACAACACGAACATTTATACACACATAACTGATACAAGAAACTACCTGACTTAATATTTTCCTATTTAAAATATGTTTGTCCCCCCCCCAAATTTTGTGACACGTATTGAATGAGAGAAAATCAATATCATATGTTGATTAATTATGGTTGTAATAGTATTTACTTACTCTAATTGATTTTAACTTAAGGAAGCGCGACTAAATATTAGCTTAACCCAAAAATTGACTAAAGTTTATAATTTAACAGTACGAGAGAAAGTCACACAATACAAATATATTACAATACGAGCTCAAAATGCACAAATACACTACAGTATAATACAATGTTTACAATATACTTTCTACATGACAATATACAAATATACTTTGTACACGTATATTTGTGAATTTTGTGCTGATATTGTAATATATGTGTCATCTGTGACATTCACTTTTGATCGCAAAAAAACGACCACACTGTAGGCCTTTTTTGCGATCTTAGTAAGGCCTTTGATGTTGTTGATCATGTCATTCTCTTACAGAAACTGGCTGCATACGGCGTCAGAGGTTTTCTTCTTAACTGGTTCAGGTCCTACTTGTTTGGTCGATTCCAATGTGTCCAACTTTCTAGCTTTGGTGAAACCCACACGTCTGAATTTTCCACTGTCAAATCAGGCGTGCCTCAGGGCTCTGTCCTGGGGCCTCTATATAAATGATCTTCTTAAATACGTTAACTCTGGTATAAATAATTGACCACTCTCTGTTTCTTTATTTTCTGACGATACATGTCTCATTTTAAATCACAATAATTTTTCTTCTATAGTCGATATTTTTAATCACACTTTCTCTCAACTTATTCAGTGGTTTCATCAAATAAATTGTAAATAAATGTAGCCAAAACCAGTATTATTGTATTCCATCCTCAACGCACATATAATAATCCAAACATATTTTGCATGGGCGACACTATTTTGGACAACGCTCTGTCAACTAAATTCCGTGGAATCTATCTAGATTACAATTTGTCATGGGGCACTCATATTTCTAAGCTAGGGAGCCAGCTGAACTCCGCTATATTTGTCCTGAGATGTTTGTCTTCATTCACCTCTAGTAAGGTCCTCAACCTCGCGTATAATGGCCTTATTTATAGTCGATTGAGATATGGAATTCTTTTCTGGGGTTTCTGTAATTCTCCTTTATTTAATTAAATAATTATCCTTCAAAAGAGGGCGCTAAGAATCGTCTGGGGTCTGGACCACAGGGCCAGCTGTAGGGAGCTCTTTCGGGCGAGTGGTATCCTCACACTACCCAGCATTTTAATATATGAGGTAGTGGTATATGTTTTTAAAAATAAAATCAAATTCCCTATCTATAATCATAACTACAATACTAGATGTAAAAACAATTTTACCATTGAAAAATGCAATCTGGATCTTTTTAAAATTCTGTTTTAAATTTTGGCCCTAAATATTTTAATCTTCTCCCTCAAAATATAAAAACAATCAATAGTTTATCTCAGCTGAAAACATGTTTGAGAAGCCATTTGGTCGGGAGGGCTTTCTATACTATCGATGAGGCTCTTATGCAGCCTTAAAGGGTGATGTTGGCGGTTTTATTTTTATTTAACTACTTTAAATAGTGTTCTTATCGTAGCAGCTCTTATTGTAATAAAATAAATATCAAGATCGGCTTAAGTGTAGGCTATAGTGAAAAATTGTCTAAGAATTAATTTACTTATGATGTTATTTGTGTATTATTTTATGTTCTTGACTAATGATGTTATTTTTGTATAATGACTTGCATAGAAAACTGAAACAGTTCATATTGTGTCAATAAATTAATCTTGAATCCTTTACTTTATATAAATCGACACGTATTATGCTAATAAAAATAGTTTTATTAATTAACTTGTATTAAAACCAAGTTCTATAACTTTATTGCATACACTCTGCTAACTAGGTTCGTGACAAGATGTGAATGTTTTTTGCTTATTTGGACACGCATACACTGCAAATTAACAATGACTTTCCATCCACAAGCTGGAAGGGTTACACATTAAGTGAGAAGGTAGTTTAATATTTGTTTTTAACATGATATAAGACAACAAATTCATGAATAAATGTTCTGTATATGTCATCCGTTAAAACTTATTAAACCTGGTGACACCCAAACAATACTAATAAAACTTAATATTACTAACAAAGAGCTAACGACCTATAATAAAAGTACGAATCAAACAAATCAAACAAAATTACAAAAACGACAGTAAAATGATATTTCAGATTGTTAAATCGTTTATCGTTTAAGTTGAAGATTTTGGTGTGTGCAGCACGATTGAATTATGTGTGGTTGTTTGTAAATAGAAATATATATTGTTGCTGATATAATGTTTACAATAAATAGTTTAGTGATTTATTTAATATTGTTGCTAACTTATTAAGTATTCCTTATTGTTTAAACTAGACTTCGATTTTGTACTTTTTATTCTTCAGTAATATATTTATCATTATTTTGTTTATTGATTACGAAATACTATATTAAGAATTTATATGTTTATATTCAAAGAATAATTATTTCAAAAAAAATTAAAAATAAGATTAGAATTGTAGTTGTAACATCACCACTAAACAAGATAATTTAAATTCATTACTGTTTAAAAGAACATAAAATAAAATAAAATAATATATTAAATCAAAACGCTCTTTCACATTAGTTATCTTAATAAAAAAACACATGTCTTATACACATTACTTAAATAATAATTTTATAATAAATATTTTTTTTTCTATTGAAATATTTAAAAACACCACTTACCAATGTAAATACATGCATACAATGCACAGTACAAAAAATAACTTTAATAAATTACTCCGGGGATTGACCAGTGTCATCAGACTGTCGAAGGTCGCGGTCAGACGTCACGACGTTATAAAGGGAGGGGCCCTCTCCTCCACCCCCACCCTTTCCTTGTGACACACGGTCGGAACTCCTGCTCTGCTTCTCTCCTAGTGCCAGTTCAGTTCGGAGTCTCTCAGCGTGCGGTGAACACGCACACAATGTGCAAAGCTCGTTCGAGATCGATGTGTTGGACGAATGTTGTAGTTTATTAAAGTGAATACATCTATTAATAATTACGGCAGTTTCTAAGTGTAATGAAAGCTGGGACACTTTGTTGAAAATTGTCTTCCTTTGTAAGTAGATATATATTTGTGTAGAAATAAGTACTGTCCTTTAAGACATAATTTAATCATATTACACAGATTTTATTTAAATAAAATAGATCATTTTAATTGAACAATCAATATTTAATGACACTATTTTTGTCGCAAGATTTATTAATTTAACACCAGTAGTTCATGTATGGTAAAGACAACAATTAAAAAATAAAAATTAGCCTATTGTATAATACAAAGTTATATATTTATGTGCGTATTATAATAATTATTTAATTTTTCCAAGTATGATTGATCTCACATAACTCATTTACAAGAGCAAATCTGGATCATACAAATTATAATTTAAATAGCATTATAAATATTTAACTGTTTATTAATTTGTTTAAAATTAAGAATTAAACACAAATTATCTTATATTTGCTCAATATTTCTTGTTATGTAATAACTTGTAATACACTTGCAAATGTAAGGAGACCATTACGTTTTATATACCTGTTTAAATTGAAAATTAGTCAATATTTCAGAAGTAAATACAATTTTAAATTTGAGAAAATGTACTGAACTCTTTATTATGTTTTGTTTTTATCCTACTTATCCATGCAATTATATGACTTACCATCCAATTTCTATAGCAACATTTTTTTAAATATGTTAGGAAATCAATCTGTGAATGGGTGTGGAATGTGGTAAAAAGCACATAATTGATAATTTATCGTATATATTAATTATCAGTGCACATGTTTCACATATTTTCTATTGATTTTTTTCAATTTGAATCAGTTATGGGTAATATCGTATAGCATGTTTTCAATTGTGAAAAACACCGACTAAATGTAAAAAAAATTTGAAGTAGATTAATATTTTTTGTGGTCAGTTGTGCAGTATACGGCGTGGCAGTTTGATGTCTAAGTTTTCGGAGTGAGGAGGACAAGATCCAATGTTATAATTCCCAACTGAGCAAACAGTAGGTACTTCACTCGTTGAATACAATTCACGCACAGGCCTGCAGGCCCGTGTGAACCAATTAGTAAAATAGCTATCAAAAAAAATTATGCATTAATATATTCTAGCTTGTGAATATTATTTTTTGAGAAAGGGTAAATACCCTATTTAAACCGACTGAGGTTTATATTAAAATATTACATAAAGGTACACGATACAATCACACACGATATAACCACACGATACAATGACACATGATACAATGGCACACGATACGATGGCACACGATACATTGACAAACGACATAATGACACACGGTAAAATCACACAATACAATGGTATACGATACAATCACAGACGATAGAACTACACGATATGGTGTCACACGATACAATGGTATGATATAATGGCACATGATACAACCACACTATACAATGGCACACGATACAATCATACGATACAATCACAGACGATACAACCACACGATACGATGGCACACGCTACAATCACACAATAAGATGACACACGATATAATCACACACGATATGATAACACACGATACAATCACACACAATACAATCACACGATACAATGACAAACGGTAAAATCACACGATACAATGGTACACGATACAATCATACGATAAAATCACAAACGATAGAACTACACGATACGGTGTCACACGATACAATGGTACGATATAATGGCACACGATACAATGGCACACAAATAAAATAAACGATACTTAAATATGTGTTTATCTACTGTAGATAAATAACTAACACATTATATATTTTTTCTATTAATTCTCCTTTAACTTATACAGTATACATTACATAAACATTCGTATTAAATACCTTATAATACCCTAATACATTAAACATAAACTACGTTAAGCTATAGTAAATTAAACATGAAACACTAACCAGTGTTTAGTTAACTGTGTGCTCGTAAACAACTGAACTGTAGTCATATGTCAGTGTTAGTGACGTCACGGTGGGTGTATTACAGTGCCTCTAGGGGCCCATTATACATAATATAACAAGGCCTGGCTGAATAACAGTCTACCTTGTACCGGAGTGACAGACATATGTGACAACGTCCGACAACATTTTGTAACTTTCATCACTATTATTTGGCAACAACTTGGTATTATTTTTTTAGTCTATACAATATCTTCTACGCAATTGTTTTTTTTTTAATTTTGTAAATATTTTATCAAAATAAAATACCAAATTATAATAATAAAAATTTTGGATTATTTTTAATAGGTTAAAATTAATAAGAAACGTTTTTGTTTATTCAGAAAATTTGACACATAAAAACATTTTTAGTGTAAATAGGGACACAGATATGAAAAATATTTAATTATGATTAATATGAATGAAATACTTTGATAAAATAAGATTGTTTTATTAGTGAATACATTTGGATTTCACAGTTACGGTCATTATTTCTAAATAAAATATATGAACCCAAACTTTAAATTATTGTTAATTATTCGTCAATTATGAGAGACGATTGGGTGTTAATGAACGAGTGTAGTCATTTATAGTAAATAAGGGCAACTATGGAACCTAAAGATTTACGTGGAATACGGACCACGTATTTAATAGTAACAATTACTATTACTTCTCATATTTACTCCAACAAATTACAAATATGAACAATTCAGTACTAATAAATAACAATTAAAAAACAATTGTAATCTAAATCAACTTGATCAGATCATTCGACTATATGTCAATGTTTACGTTACAATATACAGTAAATTTTACTTTATGTTTATATTTAATAATTGACAGTTTCCTCTAACATTTTAGTGTCAATGAAGACCAGATATATTCTTTTGTATTTTAATACTTTACGTATGACTTTATACAGTATATTTTGCGTTCATAATTTGAATTTACGTGTTATATCATTACTTAACTAAAACGAAAAAATATGTTTGCACAATTACGTCAGTGGTACATTTGTCGTTTCTAAATGCAAAAAATATAGTTTTAAATTTTCATCTATGATTACGTCTTATAGATAGAAACATTTTTCATAATAACAATATTATTTCATTTCGTTTGTCACATTTAATGTACGAGATTTTCCATTTATGTTCAATCTGAAAGATGTTAAATTTTACATCATCGTTATCATAGAGTCTGTTTCAGCCACTTGACGAGTCACTTGAGGGCTGTTGTTGTTCGACAAACAAGAGGCTCTTGAAGGCCAACCTGCCCTCAGTTGTCCTTACGAGGCCACTTTAACTACCTACATTTGACCTCATCCCTGGCAATATTGAACTAACGTAACTTATATAATTATTAAGTTAAATTGTATAGGTAACTAGTTGAGGATTAAAACACAAACTAGTGTAAAATTATATTTTTAATACTATGCTAACTAGATGTGGAATCACTGATAAAAAATTCTTTCGAGAATTATAAATTTATTTGACTAACTCTATGACTACTATTCCATAGCTTTATAAAATACGCATATTTTTAAACAAGAACTCTTTATTGTTGTTTATTTATTTTATTCTAGTTATAATTTAAATAAACAAAACTAAAATAAATATAACTGTTTACATTATTTTATAGTTAATGAAATGTAAACAAAAATTTCTATGGGAAATTTCTATTGTTAAAGCTGACTCATAAATTATTCAAAACATCACGTACCCTAACATCTGACTAAATATTCCATTTGAAAGGAATCCAATGTGTATATTTGAATATATAAAAGAATACTTTCGATATTTGTTTATTATAGTCCATTATTATTGTTGTTGTTAGTTGATTATACATCGCTCTGGTGATTAAAATTTACATTACTATAAAACTCCGGAGTGTCCATGCTGGGTGGTTCAGATGTTGTGTAGAGAGGGGAATTGAGTAGACTTGTCAGTGAACTAGAAGTCAGAACAACACTACGAGGTTCGGATTCCACGTAAAGCTATAGATTCGTTAGTTGCTCTGAATATTGGGCTATCAATAAGTAGTAACAATGACTACACTCGTTCTTCTACTTATTACACTCATTCGCCACTCATATTCGCCCATATCACCATGATAGGCGTCTTACTAATGACTAATGAATTACATGAAATAATTTCGATGATGTGAAGGGAAAAGAACTGAGTATCAGGCTTGTCAGTTAACCGAAAGTCAGACCAACAGTACGTGGTTCGGATTCCACGTAAAGCTGTAGGTCGCTTAGTTGCCGTGACTTTTGGGCTATAAATAGATATGTTTGAAGAATAGTCGGCCTTGGTTAGTAACAATGACTACACTCGTTCATCTACTCATAACACTCATGCACTCCTCATATTTGCTCATGACACCATTATGTCGGCACTGGTGGCGCAGTGCTGTAACCCAGCTACTTGGGGACAAAGTTTTTAGGAAATTGTAGTCTATAGGTTCCATGATCGATCCTCTTAACAGCAACACGGCGTCCGCCCAATGGTCGCCATCGACGTGGACACTATTAGTGAAGTCTGGGGTGTTCATATTGGATGGTAGTTAAGATTCAGATGTGTAGGGAAGAGAACTGAGTGTCAGACTTGTCAGTTAGCTGAAAATCAGACCAACACTACGTGGGTCGGATTCCATGTAAAGCTGTAGGTCTCTTAGTTGCCTTACAGCTAATGGGCTATTAATAAATTGCTCTTTCTGAAGAACAGTTGAACTCAGTTAGTAACCAGACTACATTTATCCACACTCACCATACACTCATATTCGCCTTAAAATACGCACAACGTTGTGTCGGCGTCTCATATATAAGAATGTAATAATCGGCGTCTTACTAAGGAATAATGAATAACTATAAATAATTTCGATGATGGGTTAGTCTTTTAAACAAATATGAATTACCACTTGGGCTAAGGTCACAAATACAAAGTATATTAGGCAAATAAACAATAACAAACTGTCAAACAACCTAACCACTTTAGTTATGTCGTACATGGTGAGGTTTAGGTCAATTACCTTATTACATGTTTCCATAGTTTATAGAATCTATGGTTTTTGAATATTCAATTAAATTATTCAATTAATCGACACTAAATTTTGGGTGTTTCAATGTTATTAAGGATCAACTTGGGTCGACGATCTAGGAGTCAATTTCAACATGTTCAATAGGAACGTGGTCATGTGGACATTTCAAGCTAACAATGATAGTGCAATCAGAATTAAAACAAGAGATGTCATTTCTTTATAGTTATTGTTTTGTTAGTTTACTTAATTTGTCATCAGCTATTTATTTTTCTAATTAAATCACCCTGTATAAAAATAAAAACACAGATTTGGTTTTGCTTTTAAGATAACAAACCAGTTTTTAGTTAGGAATATAGATAAGGGAACCAATTAAATAAAATAACTAAAAAATACAGAACGACACATAATTTTTATATTCGGATTACGATATCGATTTTAGGTTGAAATGGTCATATTAATTAACATAACATAGGAACACGGTCATATTTAAAATGTTGAAGCTGACCCCTAAATCTTGGATTCCAAGCGATCTCTGATAACATTTGAAACACTCTAGATGTGGGTTAGTATTTATATAATTGCATATTCAAAAGTTATTATTTTATGTATTCTGGAAACAATTGAAGGGGTAACTGACTTAAAAATCAACCTGAGTACACCTAAAACACAAACAACAACTGATATCGCTATCACATTCTAAAATTTGGTGTAGATGAGCTAGTGATATACATATTATATAGATATAAAAAAGTATATTTTTATTTAGAGCCAATGTTAGTTTAATTGTATTTATTTATATTTTATACAACGATACAACTATTTTGCAAACATAAATTGTAATTCGTATTTTGTTTTATGTGTAAATTAAACTTTTAACGTTGAGTAGTTTACAATGACCCTGGGTATAAAATATGAACAAAGTTCATAAGAAAATCCACAATAATCACAGTAATGACTACAATTTCAAAGAAAATATCAGGGAAAAATAGTAAAATCACAGCAGTGGTAGAATATTTCTCATTTATAGGTCAGTTTAATTTGGAGGAGATAGTTTAAAGTTTGCAAACAAATAATTGATAGTAGTAGTATATAAATACCGGTTCGAGCACAACCTTGGACTTTGTACTGTTGTTGTTTACAAATTTATCACCACGTGTTGACCCCAGAGGTCAAGTTTACTATTGTTTACTACTGATAATCAGCAAGGTCGTTGACCTTTCATTGATAATCACCACGTGGTGACCTTGAAGGTCAAGTTTACTACGAGCACGTGGACCCCCCGCGACGTTGTCCTAGGTCAGTGTTGTTTTGGTGTGACGTCATGCCGTTTTCGCGCTCTTTTTTCTGTCAGTAGTACACATACTATTGTTTACTACGAGCACGTGGACCCCCCGCGACGTTGTCCTAGGTCAGTGTTGTTTTGGTCTGACGTCACGGCGTATTTATTAAATTAATTGTATTTATTGTGTGGGCAAAAAGTGTTGGTGACCGGTGCCGGGATCGATCTGAGAACCTTTCGTTTGTGAGACGAAGTCGATACCACTGCGGCACAGTGACACACCCGAGAGAGTAACGTAAGTAGCGGCAGAAGAACGTGTGTGACAGCTCGCTTCGCTCGAGCCACGATATACTATATAAAATGAATTAATTTGTTCAGATGCAAAAAAAAAAAATCCGTTTTTCTTTACACTATATAAAATGTACCAAATGTTTTTTCACAGTGTTACCAACTCACACGATTAATTGCAAAAATATATTTCAGTGTTGCCAACTCATACGATTTATTACATTATACTATAATAAATACATATATGATTTTTGTTTCCTCTCTTGTAGTTATACTATATTAAATACAAACACGTTAATACATACGTTAAAAATGGTCGTTAAGTATTAGGAGAACAGAACTTGGCAAGATCTCTGAACTCTACCATTAGCGCAATAATTTGTATTTAATATAGTATTCTATTACTATCCCCCACCACTTTTTCAATACAGGGTTATATAAAGGTATTGTTCAGACACTATCACCCACAGATACAATGTGTGCAAACTTGCTGGTGGTCATGTTTGAGCTGAGATTTGCAAAACCTAGCTGGAGTCCAGAAGCTGAAGAAAAACTTCAAAGAATGGCTGAACTGGTTGAGGATGTAGAAAATATAAAATTTAAGAGAGACCGTACAGAGACAGCTGCTTGTGGTTCTGATTGTAGCGTTTGCAACAAAGTTAGAAATTACGAATACTCATTTATTAAATTGTTTGAAAGCATCGGTCCTAAAGAGTGTGGGGAAGAACTCTACAACAGACTAATGGCTGAGCTTAAAGGAGTTGAAGAATCACAAGTTCAAAGATTCTGAGCAAGGACATCGTTTGTGTCAGCATTATACTATAGTAAATACGTATATGATTTTTCTGTTATAGCTTTGCTCAGACCGAGTTGTTAGTCGTTCGTTATACTTGGACCATGGCACACCGTGCTCCTGCTCAGGGTCAATCAAATCAAGATCAAAACAACAGTCGACGTCCGATAACCGATCCAACAATAACGGCTTATCAAACATATTACGAGAGAATATTTAGAGAAGGAAGAAAACCTGAACAAAGCAAATTTATTTCTTCTAGTACGTGGACAACTGGTGACACTAGATGGTATAGGAATCAAACTCATGTCGGACATGGAGGTGAACATGTGCAAGATCCAAAAGTATCATCAACACCATTGCCAAGAACAAGAAACAGAACGTCTGAATTAATAGAATATTGGTCAAGACGTTTGGCGGGAGATACTTAAAGATATGTTACAGTTGTCAGACACGTGTTCAATTGACGTCATTTTACTGGTATAAATACATCAAGATTTCAAGGCTGAATCAGTATTCGTGAGTTGTTTGTGTACAAAATGGTGATGAAGAAGAGAAGATCTCGGTTTGTCGGAAAAAAGCGGAATACGTACTTAGAAGATCATATACGAACATTACCATTAGAATTAAAATATAATATTTTAGTAAATTTACCATTTTACAAAGTGCGTTTCATTGAAGATGATTATTTTTGGTATTTATATTGTAAAAAGAATAATGTGAAGTGGCATCCTTCTAAAAAAACATGGAAAGATGCATACTATGCATACTACCGTGATTTTACACGGAAAGAAATGTGGAATTCTATGTTAAATGAATTGAGACATGTTTATCCTGATATTTCTGACTTAATTGATGATGAATTTTTGAAACGATTTTTAAACTATAAATAGTAATTGGGTTGTGTATAACGGATCAGTTCATTAATTGACTTCAACCGTTAAGGTGTTCAGCAGGTATGGAGTATGCTTATAGTAAGACTTTGATATTAACTAATAATTTAAAAGTAATACTCAGTAATTGGCAAACAAATACAAATATTTTTATTGTAAAAAAGAATAGTGATAATAAACCTGATAGTTTTGTTCATTTTAATTATGATGATTGGACAGAATTCAAAAAAGGATTTAACGCAATTGATGAAGAATTTTGGAAACGATTTAAGTATCAATATTCTACTTAATTCAGTCTTATCTTAGACACCGTCACGACAACATGGAAACTCACAAGATCTATTCACATGATGATGATGGAAATCTTCAATACGAAACTTTATTTACAATAATAGGAAATAGATTACGTGCTTTAGTCAGAAACAATTCCGATAAGACATATGTTATGATACATAGTGAACGTGAAGTAATAAAATTGAATTCGGACCAATGGTTGCAATTGATAAGGTGTCTGCCAGCGATAAATAACGAGTTTAATTCTAGATTCAACAGTAAGGCTAAAGATGAAGCTTCCATTCAATCTTAAATTAGAGTTGTTATTCGATCTTCCTTTGGAGACTGTCAGTTGTATTGAGTGTGAATACTTTTGGTATTTATATTGTAAGAAGGAAAGTGTTAATAAAGAAACATTTCTACCATTTATTTCATGGAAGGATACTTTTATGAAATACTAATATAGTGAAAAATTATTCGTTAACCTGGGATACAGACTGCAACTTTTAAAACAATGAAGAAAGTTCAATTTTCTGATACTGTAAAAGTTTATAATTTACCCGAAGAGGATCGAAGACCTGATACTAGACGGCTTATTGATATGTTTCGTGCTAATGAAAAATTGAAACTTCTTAATATGAAAACTGAAAAATCAGCTTGCAGTGTATATAAGTCAACATCTAATCATAAAAATTATAATAAATAATAATTAGATTATAATTTGCGACTTAGTTTATTTTTTCACCCATGTTAAAAAGTGATTACATCATTACAACCTTTGAACTGATGAATCATCGATTTACGTCACTAATGACGACTATAAATAGAAGGAGCAGTGCATCATCGTGATTAGTATTAACCTCATCCACAAGGTTATCAATAGTGACTCAGCATTATAAAGGTAAATATGAATTATAAATATAGTAAAACTTTTATACTTACACATTAGGTACTCAATTTATTCAATTAGATCTTGACCGAATTTTAAAAAAAGATTAAATTATCAATATTCTAATTTTAATCTGTTTTCGTACAGATATGGAGTTCATTTTGGATTTTCAAGGATTTAAAAACCAAGACAACAAGTTTATTGTAAAGGAGTTGGCTGTCATATCCACCGATGAGCAAGTCTATGAACTACAACTGTTTCAACCACCTTGTCACTTTAACAAGTTACCAGAAAATATTCAAAAGCAAGTTGTGTGGTTGGAGAAGTACTTCCATGGACTCTATTGGGGTTCTGGGTTTAGAGAATATAATCAACTAAAAGATGTACTTAAAGGTTGTAATATTTCTGGTAATGTGTATGTTAAAGGATATGAGAAGAAACAATTTGTAACTGACCTTTTGTCAGAGTTTAAAGTTAATGTAATTAATTTAGAAGATTTAGGATGTCCTAGTTTAAGTGTTATTAGAAATCAAACTCAGACTAGTGCTATGAAAAAATGTACCTTCAATCATGATCCTTTAAACTGTGCATATATTAATGTTCATTTACTACTTCAATGGATTAAACTTGAGAAATTAGTTGAGGATAGGCTAAAAACTGTAAATCTCGCTATTGGAGAATGCTATCGTAGAGGATATAAAAATTTACAACCTGAATTGATAAAATATTTACCGAAAAGTTTTATAATTAATCATACCGAAGATTTAGAATTGATATATGATAGACTTCCCAACAGTTTGAGAAATGATCCAGATATATTGAGCAATTTAAGATGTACGGATCATTTCCATTTTGGGCTTAAACCTTTTCAAGATACATTTGATGGACCTAACCCGAAAAGGAAGAATTGTTATTTTTGTACACCCCCACCACAGCCACAGTCTAAATTAAACTGATCATTACGGTCTTGACCATTGTGAGTTGAACAGTCGGCATGAGTCCTACTTGTTGTTGTGCTAATAGTAGTAGTAGTAGTGGTGATAGTAATAGTGAAGACGAGGTATGTTGTTCTATTTTTAATTGTACAAAGAAAGACTTGATCAAATCTGGATTCTACTGTACTAAAGTTTTTGATAAAATTGTATGTTGTGGTTGTGGTTGGCAATCTGGTGATGTCAAGTTAACTATAGAACACATAAACTTTTTACATAAGCTAGAAAATCCTGACTGTTCAATGTCTAAAAATATGTCTGGAGACTTTTGTAACTATAGTAGATATAAAAAATCTGTTAAGAATACCGAGTACCTTATGTCGCTAACATACTTCAGATGGCCTAAGATGTATCCTAACATTCAAGATATGATAGATGCAGGCTTCTACTATACTGGTGATGGAGACGCTGTCAAATGTATTGAATGCGGTGTCGTTCTAGAAGATTGGACTTCGGAGGATAAACCGAAAGAAGAACATTTAAAAGCATCACCTTTTTGTGAACTCATTAAAATGTAAATATATATATGTTTGTATCTTAACATTTGTTTCATTTTGCTACCACCTATTCACCTGGTAACAATGAACAATGTACGAGCAGGTATTGCAAAAGAATTACATAGACAGGCAAGACGTCACTATCCTACACGTCATGTAGAACTTAAAGGAATCAACGACTTATATCAAGCAGATTTAGTCGAAATGATTCCTTTTTCAAAATCTAACAAAAGTTATAAATACATTATGACTGTAATTAATTGTTTTAGTAAATTTGCTTTTGCAGTACCAATAAAGTCAAAAAGTGCTAATGATATAGTAATCGCACTTGAACCTATATTGAAAAAAAATTCTATGAAAAATTTACAAACAGATCAAGGTACAGAATGGTTTAATTCTAAGGTTAAGTTCTTGTTAAATAAATATAATATCAATCATTATTTTACTTTTTCTGATAAAAAAGCTTCAATTGTTGAAAGATTCAATCGTACTTTGAAAAGTAACATGTGGAGACACTTTAGTCAGCAGGGTAATTACAAATGGTTAGAGTTACTGCCAAAATTATTGAAAACCTATAATAACACCATTCATCGAACTATTGGTGTTAAGCCTGTTCAGGTTAATATTGGAAATGAACAAGAAATATTATTACACATAGTTAATAATAGAAAGAAATACAATAGTCATTCTAAATTTGATACTGGTGATCGAGTTAGAATAAGTAGATTAACTAAACAATTCAATAAAGGTTATTGGCCTAGGTGGAGTAATGAGATTTACACAGTATGGAAAATACAGCCAACTAGACCAGTTACATACGTACTAAAAGACGACAAAGGTGATGTAATAAAAGGTGGATTTTATCAAGAAGAGTTAAGTAAAACACGTTTTGGTGATACTTACTTGATTGAAAAAATTATTAAGAGAAAAGGCGATAGATTATTAGTGCGTTGGCTGGGTTTTGATAAATCACATGACTCCTGGATTGATAAAAAGGATTTACGATAGTAATGAAGTTTCTTAAACAGTCTGTAACACTGCCAATCGTTAATTTAGACATGTTAGTTGATAAGAAGACAGAGAAGAGTATGAAAAGACACGGACATTTATTACCAAACACAATCAGATGTTTAATAGTGGGTCCATCAAATTGTGGGAAAACCAATTTACTTTTAAACTTATTATTCTCACCTAAGGGTTTGTTTTTTAACAATGTATACATTTTTTCAAAATCACTGTATCAAAAGAAGTATACATTCCTCGAGTGTGTACTGTCAAATTTAGATGGAATAGGATATCATCCTTATTCAGACAACGATGAAGTACCTCATCCAAGTGAGATTGAGGCAAATTCTGTAATGATATTTGATGATATCGCTTGTGGCAAACAGAATAATATTAAAAACTATTTTTCGATGGGACGTCATAACAATATTGACACTTTTTACGTTTGTCAAACTTACAGTTTTATACCCAAACAATTGGTTAGAGACAATGCGAATCTTTTAGTTATATTTAAACAAGATGATCGCAATTTGAATCACATTTATCAAGACCATGTCAGTCCTGATATGAGTTTTAGTCAGTTCAAGCATATGTGTTCAAAGATTTGGGATATGTCAAAAAATGGATTTGTTGTAATAGACAAGGATAGTGATATAAACAAAGGTCGGTATCGTAGAGGATTTGATATTTTTGTAAAATTATAAATGTGGTAGTGGGGGGTAATTTAACGTTCCATATTTTTTCTTTTAATCATTTATATTGTACTCATCATCCGAGTTAGACACATAATGTCGTCCTCTTCCACACTTTCTATTGACGAGGTTTTAGCCAATAAAAGTAAAGAGGAGGTTATAAAGGAAATTACTCAAATAAGGAAAAATATTAAGCAAAAACATAGATCTATGAAGAGGGAAATGTTGGATAGTGAAGAGATGTGGGAAAAACAGCTAAAACCCATTGCTGAGCCACTTAAAAAGATTGCAGAAGAAGGAGAAAAGTTACAACAGCAACAACAACAACAACAACAACAACAACAAGTTAAAGAAGAAATAACAGAACAAGGAATTAATAAACTTAAAAGAAAAGGTCAGTTGGAGGATTTTGAAACGCCTGTAAAACGTTACATACGTGCACCTCCACAAGGAGTGAAAAGAAAACAACGTCTGCATGAGGAAAATATAGAAGATACGCTTCCGACTTCAAAACGCTTCGCTATACCCGGATTCAACATGGATCAACAAGATGGTGAAAATGCTGATGATGATGACATTATGGAGCCAGATTCAAGTCCACAACAACATGAGGAAGAAGAAGATATGATGGTTGAAGAAACGTACGTTTCACCGGCTGTGGTATCGGGTAAAGACTTTTTGAAAACACCGCAAGGGAAAAATTTAGCTAGGGAATACGTACTACGTGAGTTTAAGGGAAGACTAGCGAAAGAGTACTTTTTAAAATTACTTAAAGGTGGTAAAGAAGTAGATCATAATTATGGTATAAGAGTCGAAGGCGATCAATGGATGATTGGTGATAAGCCATTAGAAATCGATATAGATGATTTTATAATAAATGGTAAAAGATATGAGGGTACACGTGGTTTATACGAACTTTTATTTATGAATATACCTAATCCTTATGTGTACAGTGAAGAAGATCTCGATAGTTACGCTATGATTCTCAGAGATACCAATGCTCACAAGATAAATTATTCACCTAGAGGGAAAGTGAAGTCTAACAGGGGGAATAAGTATAAAAACATCATATCTTTAATTGCTACACGAGAAAATGAATTAACAAATGAAATGAGCACATATTCAGATTTGGTGCAACAAACGGTGAGTGGAAGTGGCATTGTCTTGACTGACGCCAAACCAAACTTCATATATTATGATGATCCCAACGAACTGGTCGACCGCCTGAGGATTTTGAATGCTTCGGAAGATATTGGTCACACTGGACATCAGAATGAAATAAACTCTATAATTGAAGAATTAAAGGAATTAGATGAGAAATGTATTAAATTAACTGGTAAAAGTATTGTAGATTGAGGTAATAAATAAAAAAATATTCCATTTTTACTGTATAATTTTATTTTCACCAACTACTTACAATTTAGTTATTTCTAGCAATTTTTGTTTTTGGATCTATGAAAAATGGGTTGACAATATTCATGTCTATCCAGTCTTCTTTCTTTAATGTTCTGATTGGGTCACCACTTGGAGCCAATAATCTGTATAGTTCATATAAAATATTACTAATTGATCTAACCAAATAGTTTAGCGTAACACCATCTTGCATATGAATAGGGTCGGCCACATTAGTTAGTCTTTTATTCACAAAGTCCCAAGAAGTCGAATCGGACTTGAGTGTTTTACTGAAGAAGTACTTTAAATTGATAACATCGTTCATGTTTATTGGATCACTGACATTCACCAATCGCTTGTTTTTAAAATTCCAATAAGTTTCAGTCATGGGTGGACACATTGTGTCTACATACAATTTATTTGCAGCGTCTCGATATTTTTTCGGATCTGACACATTGCTAATTGTATGATTTCTTGCATTAATTTCTGTACTATCAAATGTTACACAGCGGTCTTTGATAAACTTATAGTTCACAGCATCGGTCGGATTAGTCGGATCACCTACATGACAAACTGTTGATCCTTTAGCATCGTACTTTTTATCATCATTTAGTTTTAAACATTTATTAAATGACGATTTATGTCGTTTTAAATTTACAGCGTCTCCATCATCTTCGGGTTCCATTACATTACGCAACCTTTTGCGACGAATGTCATAATCACCTTCCTTAGTTAATTCGAACCCGATTCCTTTAGGTCCTCTAAGACCTTTGTTACTGCTACTACTACTAACATTTTGACGTCCAAACTTATCGACGCTCATGATTATACTGACACTATAAAACTGACGTACACGATGAACAGACGTGTTAGTTCTTATCGTGGTGCAGGACTGATAAGTACATTAGGGAGTGTGGCTGGTAGTGTCATTAATAGAGCTATAGATATATTACCCACAGAACTACATTTACCAGGTTATCAGTGGTGTGGTCCTGGTACTAACGTAAAACAGAGATTAGCCAGAGGTGATAGAGGAATTAATAAATTAGATTCAGCTTGTAAAGATCACGACATCGCATACGATAAGTATAAGGACAGTGAGCGAAGATCAACAGCCGATAGAATATTGGCCGAACGAGCTTGGGAAAGAGTGAGGTCATCAGATTCTAGTTTAGGTGAAAAGGCGGCTGCTTGGTTAGTTACAAACGTAATGAAAGCTAAAAGTAAATTAGGTAGCGGCTGTGATAACAGAAAACGTCGACGACGACAACGTAAGAGTAAAAAGCCTCGAAGGAAACAACAACCTAACAATAGAAAAAAAAGACAGACAATTAACAAAAAGAAGGGTAAAGGTTTGTACTTAAAACCGTACAGAGGATCTGGATCAGTTAAAAAAAACTAATATACTCATCACCACTCATAGACAGTATACCAAATGTTCCGCTAACAAATAAAGATATAATCAAATATGCGAAACTATTGAAAATACCATATTTTAGAGGTGTATTTATGAGAGATTTACTTCCATCAAGTATTAACGAAAAGGAATCTGGCGTTGTAAATCTAGACAGTATTACAGGATGGGGTACGCATTGGGTATGTTACTATAAGCGTGATTTTGACATTGAATATTTTGATAGTTTCGGTAATCTGAGACCACCGTTAGAACTTCAGAGGTATTTTAACAGCGGACCATATCGAGTGGTGATTAGATATAATTACTTTCCTAAACAAGAATTCAATACTGTAAATTGTGGTCATTTGTGTTTAGACTTTCTCGCAAGACGGAGATGATTTGTATTACAGGTAGAAGTTCAAGCCTCAAGTGTACACTTTTTCCAGCTATGGATCTTTCATCGTCAGACGAATGGGAGATGGGTTTTATGGACCTCATGACTTACAATTCGATTCCTAATATTGAAGAGAATGTAAATAATAAACTGTACATCGGTAAAGATGTAGAAATTAGTATAGCTACCGGCGCTTATGAAATAGATGACATAAATAATTTTGTGATTGAGGAATTAAAAGTAAAATCTCCTACAACGCATTTTAAACTCGAGGCTAATAACAATACACTAAAAAGTCACTTAAGTTGTTCACTAGAGATCGATTTCACCAAAGAGAACACCATTGCGTCCTTATTAGGATTTGAAAAAGGTGTGATATTAGAAGCGAATAAAGTGCACAAGTCACCTAATCAAGTGTCCATTAATAAAGTAGACATCATACGAATCACATGTAATTTAGTCCGAGGGTCTTATAGAGACGGGATTGAAGGTCACGTACTACACGAATTCTATCCAACTGTAGCGCCAGGATTTAAAATTGTAGAAATCCCAAATACAGTTAAATATCTACCAATAAACAAGCAATTGAGTTTGAGCGAATTTTACATCAATTTAGAAGATCAATTTGGTAATTTAATTAATTTTAGAGAAGAATATATCAATATAAGAGTAGATATTAGACCGAGAAGAAAATAATGGGTTTAGTGTTTCCCGCCGCTACTGTATCGAATAAAGAGAAAAATAAAACATTGACCGCAAAAAGAGAATCTAGTGTCAGTCGTGAACAAGTCGTTAAGCAGTTAACATTACGGAACAAAATATACCTACGTACAAAAGTGTCCTTTTTCAAGAGTAAGGATGAATAATATTTTAGATATAGGAACAAATCCTAGCTTCGATAGTTCTATCATTGATATTGAATGGCATTCTCATAATCCGTATACATCAAATTCTTACAAAACAAGTGATGAGATACGGATACCTGTTCATCAGCAAGATGTTTACACATTGCCTAGTAAAAGTTATTTGCTTTTGGAAGGTAAACTAGTCAAGACAGGTACACCTCCAACTGATGACACCACAACTCAGTTGGTTAGTAATGCTATGGCATTTCTGTTCGATGAAATCAGATACGAACTGTGTGGAACTGAAATTGATAGAGTAAAAAACGTAGGTATTTCTACAACAATAAAGAATTTACTTACCTCTAGACCAGGAGACAAGTACTGGATGCAGAACGCATGTTGGCAAAACGAAACCATGGGTGTGATGGTTGATAGAACATCATTTTCGTTTTGTGTTCCACTTAAATTACTACTCGGTTTTGCCGAGGATTATAATCATATTTTACTGAATGTAAAACAAGAACTAGTCCTGTTACGTTCATCTAATGATAAAAATGTTGTGCTTCAACCAGCTACATCTGTATTTGACTTTCAAATTCAACTTAATAAAGTTGTTTGGAAAATGCCGTATGTTCGAGTTGATGATGAAGTGAAATTATCTCTTCTACGTTTGACTGAAAGAGATCAGCCCATATCTATACCATTCAGAAGATGGCAGTTACATGAGTACCCATCATTACCAATTACAAAGTTTCTAACTTGGACAGTCAAAACATCATCCATGATGGAGAAGCCAAGATATGTAATAATTGGTTTTCAAACTGATCGTAAAGACAAAGCAAATAAGAATGCTTCTCATTTTGATTTTTGTAATTTGGATAATATAAAACTGTACTTGAACAGCAAGTACTATCCATATGATAATTTAAATGGAAATAAATCAATTTTATATGATATGTATTCAAGATTTCAATCATCATATTACATAGGTGGTGATGATCAACCTTGTTTGGATATAATGACTTTTCAAGAGAAGACACCTTTAATAGTAATTGATTGTTCAAAACAAGTTGAGACTTTAAAGACTGGATCATTGGATGTTCGCATCGAGATTCAAACAACTGCCGATATACCAAAGG
The DNA here is from genome assembly GCA_035578905.1 of Stictocephala bisonia. Classification (NCBI taxonomy): domain Eukaryota; kingdom Metazoa; phylum Arthropoda; class Insecta; order Hemiptera; family Membracidae; genus Stictocephala; species Stictocephala bisonia. The sequence goes on along the minus strand of JAQJVL010001238.1, from coordinate 91,934 downwards.
ATACAACGGCATATTGTCTGATCATTCATGATGCGTTAATCCAATATACACCACTGTCTGGTATTGTAAAGAAGATTATGTAAAATAAAATTATATGTTCAATCATCAGTATACCTTTTTTTTTTTACCTATGAATGACTATAATGTAAAACAAATAATAAGTCAACATAAGGTAACAATACATTTATTTACAATCAGATGTGTCACAATTATTAACAATGTACAACAAATAATCAGTTAAAATAAGGTAACAATACATTTATTTACAATCAGATGTATCACAATTATTAACAATTTTATGATGGCCATAAGCCAAAGTATCAATTCCATTATCTAATATATATCGTTTATCATCATTACAGCTTAATGCTACTTTATTACATGTCACAGTTTCAATGTTGTGTTTCTTTGATCTAAACAGCATAATTTCTTTTCTTTCATTTTTATTAGTTAATAAGCATTTTTTATAATCTTGAAACAAAATATTCTTATGAATCACACCTTTGGTTACACCTTTAGCTTTTTTCTTAACTGTTGGTTCTGGATCATTATCTAGAATTTGACCAAGAGGTGTAACGGTTTTAAAAGTATACAATTTTGGTCTTAATCCAATAAATTCTAATATTACAATACCATTGCATTCATCCTTAAATTTACCAGGTACCTTTTTGTTTTCAGAACTATAACATACATGATCAACAGGATAATCTGACAAGTCAAAGTGTTTCTTAAATTCAGTATCAACTGCTATGTCCCTATAAAAATCATCTGTTAAAATTGAATAGAAAAAAGCGTCTGTGTCCATGTATAGGATAGCAATATTTGAACCATATCTAGGTTTCATTATTCTATAATGAAAATCATACATCATAAACTTACTAATTTCTAGAACAGTAAAGCCAACATAAATAGGCTTGTCAAAAACAATATGTTCTTTTGCACATTCAACAGCACAAAGTGATTCATCATAAACAATTCTGTCTAAGAATGTAGGCTTATTAATTAGTTTATCTAGTCTCTTTTGAGATGATACCAGTTCTAAATTAATTCTTTTCCTAATATTTTCAATTGTTTTTCCAAACATACTGTTATTGAGTAGCTTGTAAAAGTCTTTCTCAAAATTGTTTTGAGCTTTTTGACGTTTTTTAGTATTTAAGTCAATATAGGATTTTAACCAACAAGATTGTGTAAACTGTAGTATTCTATGAATCTTTTTCAAAACAAGACCATTTTCAAGCGCTTGTTTAAGATTTACATAATGACAGACATAGTTTTCTTTAGATTTTAAAGTTGTTAACAATTTTTTAAACTTAGAGTTAGGAGGACACTCGGAAGACGGTAAAAAAGGTAAATCATTATGATCATTATGCAATGTGGTTGGATACTCGATATCAACTTCTAAAAAGTAACCTACATCAGAATCATTTGGAACGATTGTTACATCAAATGTATTTAAATTTCCAGTGAACCATGAAAAATTATTTAATGGCATAGGCTGTGACATCGCCCATCCATATAAATTGTTACAATCTAAATACATTAAGTAAGAATTAGAACAAGTAGGATCATAATCTGTTCCCATATAAGGGTTATTAGCAGTTGCATTTCTTTTTATACAAGAAGTGATTCCTCCCCGAATTCCCTTTTCAATAAATAAATACATGTTGTAATCATTGAGTAACTCAAGCTCTACTTTAGTATGTTTCAGCATCGCATCAAAAGTGAAACTTGGGAGAGTTAAATAATGGGCGCAATCTAGTTCATAACTTTCTAAACACAAATCTCGAAAGTTTTCAAAAACATCACTTAACAATAAAACATCTAATTTCAAATACAAATCACTATATTCTCCTAATGTAGATACATTGAAATGATTCCAAACTTGAGTGGCGTGTCGGTAATCTTCATCTGATATATCGGAATTCATAATGGAATTTCTAAATTTATCTTTAGTCGGAAGTTGACTTTCATTTAAGATTTCCCATGAAGTTGTATACTCATAAGGGTATACACCTTTTCGGGTTACTAAAGGTAAATCTGGTGTCTTGAAAAAATCTTTTAATATGAATAAATTTGTTAGGCGGCAAATTATCTACAAGCGCGGATAAACTGGAACTCATAATTTTGTAAGTATCAATGAATCTTACAGTCACACCACTCCTAGTTTGTTTGGAAAATGTAATATATTTTTCCGTTGAATTTGGTATAACATTTATTTGCCTGTTATCAAACCCCAATTGTTTAACTATAAAATGCGAATCATAATTCGCTGAGCCATGAATAAAAATTGGTAAGTGTTTTTGATTCTGTCTCCTCAAGTTGAAATGCTTACATAGAACGGCTCTGAAACGACCAGTCAAATGACAATGGTCTCTATGAGGTTTAACAGTTGAGGTAAACAGTTTTTGACACATTTCACAGTGTTTAGCATTTTTTACACGGGTCTGTTCTTCTATAGTAAGTGGTAACATTTCAACATTATACATTGAAATACAGTCTCCAATATTGTTTGCTAGTTCTACTATGAAAGTCATGAAATGTTCAGCGGCTTTTAAACCTCTATACAAATACGGGCGTTGTGGAACTATATCTTTTATAAATTGCGGTAATGAATCATCACAAACAGCATATATGCAAAAACTCATAGGCTCATGAACATTGTTTAGAAATGTACGTTTTGATACTTGAACATTAACAGGTTTGAGTATGCTTTCAAAATCAGCATAAATGACTATAGGTAACTTAAACATGTATTGAGTATTCTTAAATTTAAGTATGATAGGATCATCCACAATTTCACTCGGCATTATGGCACGGACCGCCTTATTTTGATAACAAATCATCTTATGATTTTTCAATTTCTTACTTTTAGATTTACCATAGAACTTAGTGAGACATCTCTTACATACTTCAATGCTATGATCGTGCTTTGAAAATTGATGTGATAACAATCTGCTAAAGTGTGAAATATAGCAATAATGACTCAAACCTACATCATTTACAATCATAAGTAAGTCAATGTGAGTAGTTCTCTCTGCACTAGTAATCCTCAACGGATATACATTGTTAAGTTCATCTAAACCGTAAACATTAACACTTGTGTTAGGATTATTTCTCTCAAATTTACTGATTTGCTTTAATTGTGTGGGAAAGTCGATGTCGTTAAAGTTTAACTTATCACAAACTGTATAGTAACGATGATCTATTCTATTTCTATTTTTCCCTTTAACAAAATGGCACAGAATAGCCCATTTAAAACAATAATCATCATCGTTGGTCGGGTTTACAACAGCATTCTTTTTAATAATATCAACAGGTAGTGGTATGAAGGTACTACCACCTAGTGGTCTAAACCTGTTAATCCTGATCATTATCCCATCTACACACAACAAGGTCCAACCACTACCTCTTCCCTCATAAATAGATTCTTCTTTACACATATTATCAAATAGTGTGTGTAATACGCTATCGAGATTGTTTTCAGCAAATAACGCGATATTTCTAGTCTTAAAAGCTCGATCTTGGCGCTCCCTTGTTTGTTGTTTCACATAGGTACACTCCACTAATATATTAAATTTAATAGCTCCAACTAATTGCACATGAAACAGTATCAGACGAGCCATTTCATCTTTATGTAAAGAGAGCAACATACATATATCTTTAACTGACTGATTATCGTTCTTTAAATAATAGGTCTTCAAATTTCCCTTGAACGCGTTTTCTAATTCTATAAAATGATCTGATTCTGTGATTGCATTTATTCTTGTTCTCTTATTCCTTACATCATTAACCATGATCACATCATTCTCAAAATCGTTATCGGTGCTATTTGTCTCACCTTCATTAACCTCATCGACCTCCATAGATGATGAAGGAATTATCTTCCTCTTTTTTATCGGAAGATGTGAAAACATCTGAAAATAAACATATAATATGTAAACTAAACATCTAATACAAATTCCCACAGTAAAACTAATAATTTAATACATGTTATTTAACGAAAAAATCTAGCTCTTTTCCTAGAATCCGTATCATCGTTCTCCTCAATTTCTGTTACCTTCACATCTTTCATTTTTAAAATTCGTTTAGCCTGATTCATCCAAACTGTGTTAATCGCTGTAAAGGCTGGGTCCTTATCATCGTCAACAAGAAAAACCGCTTTTTTCCACACCTTCGTCCAATATTGAGCGGGTTTAGAGCCTTTTAAGTCATCACAATCAGTAATTTCAATTTTGATAAGATACTTTCCTGTCTCACCCGGTGTTACGCATTTTCTCATAACTTCATCGTTTCGTGTAGTCACTTGCTGGCTGAATGACAGTTTTTTTGATTTACTTTTAGATCCACATTTTTTTCCAAATAATCTGAACAGTTCATCTTCATCATCATCAACGTTATCATCATCTTCATCAGACTCAACAGTTTTTCTTTTCTTTGGCATGGATTTACTTTGTTTGTTATCTTCATCATCACTAATTTCTATTGAATTTATTTTGGCGATAATGTCCTGCACCAGATCCTAAAAAATTTTAACAACCTCAACCGAATACCTGTTTTGTGAAAACACTTGTAATGCTGGATTGGCATATTCCATTATCTCATTATAGTCCCGTTCTATCTCGTTGATCATCTCTAACTTCTCCTGTGACAAGTCTGAGTTGGTAGCTATCCCCGTACATACAGCGCTGGACACCATTTTTAAATTGAAATATAGAGTCGTTAACTCTATATTCATCAAGTCCGACACTTTCTTTTTAACATCGAAAATTACTTTTTCCCACACATTAACTGATGTCATACCAATTAGGATTAGTAAATTTACGACTCCTTTTAGATCATAGAATTGTGGCGTTGTAGATTTTAACAAGGTTTTACCTTTTGTGCTGTTCTTCGGTGTACGAATCACCTTGGGATGGGGGACTTCAAAAGATGTACTAGGAAGACTTGTATTCAGGGATTCGGTTGACAGTTGTGATTCTGTTTCTGTGTTTTCCATAACTATGAAAAAAAAGAAAAATAAATGTAGTTTATCTATAGGAAAAATATATTACATTTACCGTTATTAAATTACTGATAAAATTAGTTAAAATATATCAGCATTACATGTTTAGTAATTAAACTCCTATAGAACCAAAACCCTGAGCCCCACGTACACTTGTTTTATATCTGGATATATAATTACTTCACAAAATAAATATCAGCATTACATGTTTAATAATTAAACTCCTGTAGAACCAAACCCCTGAGCCCCACGAACAGTTGGATCAAGTTCGAACACTTGTTTTATATCTGGATATATAATTACTTCACAAATTAATTGACAAATTTTATCCCCTCGTTTTACATAATAATCTTTTTCAGAATGATTAAATAAAAGAACTTGAATATTTCCCCTATAGTCAGCATCAATAACCCCTGCTCCTACGTCAATAAAATGATTATAAGCTAGACCGGATCTTGGAGCGATTCTACCGTAAAAATTTGAAGGCAGCTTAACCGCTAAATCAGTTTTAATTAAACACTTTCCATATTTTGGAACAACCGCATCATATGCGCTTCTAAGATCTAGTCCAGCTGAATGAAGTGATTCTCTATAAGGGATGTAAGCTGAGTCTGAGAGTTTCATAATTTCTAGAGTTTGATGGTTACTCATGACTATAAAACAGAGTTACTTATAAAAACTATTTATAATCCTAAATGTTATATTTACTTTTAAGTTGTGACGCTGGTTTCTAATCTACGCTGTGATGGATGGAAAGCTGCAGTGTGAAAGCGATTGATTTTCAAGGTGTGGCTCAGAAAGATGCTGTTGAAGGTTGGAGTGTGAAGCAGAATAAAGTTTGAGACTGAAAAATAAGATTAAAAAATAGGTTATATAAATATTCAACTATAGTCTTTATTATAAATACTAATTTAAATAAATATTATATTATTTTAACAGTTTAAAGATTTAGTCTGTTTAACGATTATTTTGATGAAAGGTTAGTCAGCAATATCTTTTAGTACAATTGGTTTAATATATTATTATTAAATGAAATATGAGACGTTAAAAGGAGTTAACTTATACAACTATTTATAATCCTAAATGTTATATTTACTTAAAGTTGTGACGCTGGTTTCTAATCTACGCTGTGATGGATGGAAAGCTGTGATTTTCAAGGTGTGGAAAGCTGGCTCAGAAAGATGCTGTTGAAGGTTGGAGTGTGAAGCAGAATAAAGTTTGAGACTGAAAAATAAGATTAAAAAATAGGTTATATAAATATTCAACTATAGTCTTTATTATAAATACTAATTTAAATAAATATTATATTATTTAACAGTTTAAAGATTTAGTCTGTTTAACGATGATTTTAATGAAAGGTTAGCCAGCAATTACTTATAGTACAATTGGTTTAATACATTGTTAAATAAAACATGGAACGTTAAATTAGAGTAAATAAAATTAAAAAACATATTTAATCAATTTAATAGAAATAGGGTATGAAATATTTAACTGTAGTCTTTGATATAAACATTATTTAAACATTTGTAAAGCAAATTTAAATATTTTTTTAAAAAGTGATAGAAAAAATAAACTTCCTAAATATTTAACTATAGTCTTTATTACAAACATTAATTTAATTAAATAGTATATTATTTAACAGTTTAAAGATTTAGTCTGTTTAACAATGATTTTAATGAAAGGTTGGTCAGCAATTACATTTAGTACAATTGGTTTAATACATTGTTAAATAAAACATGGAACGTTAAAATAGAGTAAATAAGATTTAAAAAAAACATATTTAATCAATTTAATAGAAATAGGGTATGAAATATTTAACTGTAGTCTTTGATATAAACATTATTTAAACATTTTGTAAAGCAAATTTAAATCTTTTTTAAAAAATAATAAATTTTAATATTCCCACAATAAATCTGAATTTAAACCAATAAAAATTCAAAAATTTTTTGTCAGAATGGATTGCAGACAATATCAAAACTGTAACATTAAATAAACTTTTCTTACAATCCCTCTGCAATATATAACATTTTTGGGAAAATAGTTTTGAAAACTAATTAAATACATTGTATTTGTTAATAAAGTTGGTTACATGAAAAATATGAATGTAAATTAGTCTTCTTATTAACAGAAAATCTATAAAAAACCAAAAAACTTGGAATAAAAATGCAAGATTCAACAAAAGTTACTCACCTGATTCACTATCTGCGTATGAACAAATACAAAGAGGTTCCGGGAGAGCCGTTGGTCTCTTGTGAAACTGCAGATGCTGGACAAAGAGGTTCCGGGAGAGCCGTTGGTCTCTTGTGAAACTGCAGATGCTGGACAAAGAGGTTCCGGGAGAGCCGTTGGTCTCTTGTGAAACTGCAGATGCTGGACAAAGAGGTTCCGGGTGAACCGTTGGTCTCTTGTCTGTGAAACTGCAGATGCTGCTAGCTTGAAATATTGGTGTATTTATACCAGTAAAATGACGTCAATTGAACATGTGTCCAACCGCGTGCACACGTGTTAGGCCGCGTGGTGGTCAAGATCCGAACTCAAAGTACAGATGATGAAATATTGCATCAGCAAAATTGGACTTAGAAAATTTTCTCATATACAAAGAGTACTCTGATAGCAGAAGACACATCAGCTGTTGTAAACAAAAATCACCTGTTATGAAAAAAACTATACAACATCAACAAAAAACCCTCTGGTTTATTTGTTAGACGGGCAGAATAAATTAATACTATATAAAATACAAAATATTACTATTATTTAAATTAATACTGTGTAACAAGAAAAAATACACTAGTTAATTGAAGCACAACCTGTCCTTTTTCATAGAGTTTTCGAAAATATAAATATTAATTATTATATGAATATTTAAATACTAAATTAAACATTAAATAAAATATAATATGATTTTTATTTTCTATATATAAACCACTTAAATATGAAATCCGAACAACATGTAATGAAAAACAAAGTATCAGGCTAGCAGAAATTAGCAGCAGTCACATAATCAGTTCGCGAGACAGTCGCGAATATCTTACGGAGAGGTCGCCGGGTCACGCTGATTTGATAGTGGCAGCGCGCGGCAACTGTAACATTGATAACTCCTACCAGTCTCTGTTCTCCTAATACTTGACGACCGTTTTAACGTATTTATTCGCAACCGAAAAGGATATAAAAGGATAACGAATTAAAATAATATTACTGTAACACCGAAAAACGTGTTTGTATTTAATATAGTATAACTAAAAGAGAGGAAACAAAAATCATATATGTATTTATTATAGTATAATGTAATAAATCGTATGAGTTGGCAGCACTGAAATATATTTTTGCAATTAATCGTGTGAGTTGGTAACACTGCGAAAAAACATTTGGTACATTTTATATAGTGTAAAGAAAAACGGATTTTTTTTTTTTACATCTGAACAAATTAATTCATTTTATATAGTATATCGTGGCTCGAGCGAAGCGAGCTGTCACACACGTTCTTCTGCCGCTACTTACGTTACCCTCTCGGGTGTGTCACTTTGCCGCAGTGGTATCGACTCCGTCTCACAAACGGAAGGTTCTCAGATCGATCCCGGCACCGGCCACCGACACTTTTTGCCAGCATTAAATAAAATACAATTAATTTAATAAATACGCCGTGACGTCAGAAGAAAGAGCGCGAAAACGGCGTGACGTCACACCAAAACAACACTGACCTAAGACAACGTCGCGGGGGGTCCACGTGCTCGTAGTAAACTTGACCTCCAAGGTTAACACGTGGTGAATATCAATGAAAGGTCAACGACTTTGCTGATTATCAGTAGTAAACAATAGTAAACTTGACCTCTGGGGTCAATACGTGGTGATAAATTTGTAAACAACAACAGTACAAAGTCCAAGGTTGGGCCGGAACCGGTATTTATATACTACTATTAAACATTGGTAAGTATCAAAATTAAACCTAATTTCTTATATTAGATTATTCCCGATGTTAACAACTACAAACTGTTATATTTGTATCTAGAAACGATATGGAACACTGGTCATTTCACGCCAGCAGTGAAGCAATACGATAACTTAACTGATAGTTCAGAATATTTTTTTTAAGTTAACAATGAACTCTCCAAAAGTGTTTCATATTTTCATCGGTCAAAGTGTTTCATATCTAAGTTGGACTGCAGCAAACCAAGCTTTTTCAAAAATAATCTTCCTCGTGCCCTGCTAATCAAATGTTAATAACTAATAATTAATCGTCTGCCATTTTGTACTGGATCAACCTTTTTAAGAGCTGTTTATAGCATTCATCTGTGCTAGATCACTCCTTTAAAATTATGTACCAGCTAATGCTTCGGTTTAATATGTTTGTAAAACTTCTTTGAAGACCTTTCTCCATTGGATGTGAAGAGTCACTAAATAACCTAAAAAACTATTTCTTAACTCCAGTGTGTATTTACAAAGTAAAACTTTCCTAACTTGAGCCAAGAAAAATATTTTAAACCGTCTACAACAGGACGTATTTTTTTTTCAACTTTAAACAAGCGTCATTTTTTAAGGTTCAACCTTTTTAGGTCAGATTAGTAGGTTTAGTTATACTACCAAAGGAATCAGAGTAATTTGGTATCCTACTTGACCTACGCTATCATTTAAGAACTTTTTCTGACTCCTTGTGGACCGCCCCCTCTCCTGGTATGATAAGAAAAACGGAAGTTGCTTCAAAAAGTGGATTTACAGGTGCAGTAATGATGTACCAAGTTTAATTACTTCACAAGTAATCGTCCAAAACTTAAGCCGGCGTGGGACTACATAAATACTCTGACTTCTAAGACTTAAGAAATGTTATTGTGTTTGACCAAAGAACATGGTTAAGGTAACAAGCCCTTGTAGTTAACCCTCCCCCCTCCCGCAGTAATTGGACAAACGGTTTCATTAGTAGAAGTCAATTTGGGAGGAACGTGATAATAATTATGACACGGATAAATTAAATTCTCCAGTCTTTTATCTCAATTCCAGTCTGTAGAATGAGAGTTTGTTTACAACAGTTTCAGATACTTTAATGAAATGTCTTTCAAAAAACACATAAAATATTTAAAAGAAATCTTAATCATATTTATTTTGTTCAGTGTATTTAAAAAATGAATATAATTTAATTAAAAAAATTAAATAATGAAAATCCAGTTTAGGATTTTAGGAATGAGAAGGGTAAAATTAATTAAAAAATCATATTTTACTCTAACCATATGAATACTATGTTATTTTGAAAAGCACACAAAATCAAAATAAATATATTTTAGTACCAAGATAGTTTTTAAATAATACATGTACTGACAAGTCCAGTAAAATGGTTTTTTCGTACATTCTTACAACATCCGTTTGATTTCCCACGTTCTATTTGTGTTTCTGTAGTAAGATACATTGAGTTAATGTTGGATAAATGGTATATAGTTTGAATAACATTAAAATCCATCGGTACTTATAACTACGTAAACGTTTTTATAAGTTCAACAAATATAGTGAAAGTACTCCCCAGTTATTAGTGAAGTTTAAATAGGAAACACAACAAATCCCTATTAAACTACACACCAACACAAATCTGTAAGTCTACTTATTACATCTACAACCAAGAATAACTAGATTTACAAACCTTTCAAGACAAACTAAATCCAAGAAATAATGAAGTTGCATATGTGTACAAATTAAACTCAGCAACTATCACTTCTTATAGCACAAGAAAATTAATTTAATGCAAAAATAATTTCAAGATAAGGAAAATAAATACTTTAAACATATTAATAAACACCACTGTAAAAGGTAAATGTAACTGCTACTGAGAATCAATATAACATATGGATGTAAATAGTAGGTCAATTGCTACGAGCAATGATGACAGTGCACAGTAAGCACATTCCATAACTCTTTTCAACAGCTCAATTGTCACAGGCCGTGATCTATCAATATTTTGGCCTACTGTGCCTTCAATCTGCAAATGCATTAATAATACACAAGTGTACTGCATATGTAATATACCAATATTACTGAAGGCACTGGATTTTACCTATCTCAACCAGAATAGATTTATATTATCATTAATTAATAAATGTAACTAATCATAATTAATGACCACCTCTCCTAATTAATGACTTAAGCAGCCTGCCTAAGCTTGAATAAAAAACAGTATTTTATCACTATAACCCAGTGAATAAGTTTGCATTATTTTAATTTAACTACAATAATAGAGACATTGTTATATACCAGCATTAATATATAGCTCAATTATACAATTTTATAATTGACTACTATACAATTGAAGAAGGAAGCAGACAGCCAAAGCTAGACCAAAAAACTGTACCTATATTCTAACAAGGTTTGACTAGTATTTTAACAACCTGTTGTAATTAATTGACTGTCAACCAGCCAAAGACATTAAAACTGATATTACACAACTTGACATCTATTAACATTAAACCACGAGGAGCCTGTCAGACCTCGTCATTAAAAACAGTTCCATATATAAACAAATGGCCAACCAAGACAAATCAACTTTAATGGTTGGAGAGTATGTTTTTGTGAAACTTAAGGGGTTTCTACAATGGCCTGCTGTGATAACTGAAATAATTGTGATAAAAAATCAAATAAAATACAGTGTCTTTTTTTGGAGATCATCAAACTGGAATAATAGAAAAATCTGACTTGTACTCCTACATAGAACACAAACATACTTTTGGTCTGATAAGAACGGACAATTTTAAAAACAAGGGAATCAACCAAGCTTTGAGAGAAGCAGATATATCTTACAATAATTGGCAAAATGGAGGTAAAAAAAATGGTCCAAAGGATATGGAAACTTCTGTAAATGACATTGAGGACAAAATACAAAACAACAACGATGCTGACCTAGAAACATCTTTGAGTCTTGCTGCCGAAGCTGTAAAAATGTTCTTCTTGCTGAAAACAACTTACTCAAACAAGATCTACACAGGATGACAATAAAAAACTCCCAATTGGCTAAAAAACTCATTGACTCCACTAGGCTGGATGAAATGAAATACCAAATACAAATTGAAGAACTAGAAAAGGAGAAAGAAACATTAGTACACCGAAATACTACACTTACTGAAACTATATGTCAATTGGAAAGTCAATTTCATAAAGAAAAGGAACTAAGGTCACAACTTGAGTTGAATTTTGAAGAGCAGGATCAAGAAAAAGAAAAAGTCATCTGTAAATATGAGAAAGAAGTATCACAACTTAGGGAAAACTTAGCAAATTTAAGCACAGCAAACAAAAAGAATAATGGCAGGGAAATCATGGAAAATAAAGTAAAACATTATGCAGGAACACAAACTAATAGCACCACCTTTGAAACCACCTACAACCCATGCTCTCTCCTGACACAGTTTGTGCAGATGAAAATCCGACAAGACGAAATGGAAAAACAAATGACAATGATACAAGAAAAACTTAAAAACAAGGAACATCTGAATCCTACAAGCTTAAATGGCCTTAGAAATAAGAATTACAATGACCCAAGAACAGAAGAAACACAGCTCTCAGGAAATATGGTTAAAGGATCTGATATAAAAACCCAAAATAAAGAATTATCTGGACATAGAAGAAAGCCTAAAGTTACATCACCTAAAATAGCAACTTCTGATCGTTCCAGCACAAAGACGAATGTAACCAGCAAGAAAAAGGAAAACCTATTCAGTGTTTCTCTACAAATGGTAAAAAGTAAAGCGCAAATGGACAAAATAGGGCAGTCATCCTCTTCATACTTAGATGTCAAATTGAAACGCTCAGTAAATCTGAACCCCCACAAAACTCCCCCAATTACAGCAAAACTTAGAGACAATAATGAAACTGTTGACCAATTCTTTGAAAAATATTTTGAACACTATACAATTATAAACAAAGCCTTTAACACATAATTCAAGAACTGCTAATATTCCAAATAAACTAACACCCTCTATAGATAACAAATCACTGATAAGGAGAGACAGCCAAACTCCGCTAAGGAAACTGACACCTTCTGACCACTCTTCTACACCCCACCACCCTCACATAATTTTCCACAGCAGACCCTGGTACAGACAGAAGTACACCACTCTGAGTCTTTTTTAGATCACACCAATATGGTAAAAAGCAGAACGAAAACACAAAAAATTTGAAAAATATATACAGCAAACCCCACGGAAATATAACAATTGGACATCAAAACGTTGAGACCCATCCCCCCCCACCAAAGCTGGAAAGCGTGCCAACTGGGGGATGGCTCAAAACAAGTCAAGCGATGGGATCACGGGTGGCAGTTGGAGGGTCAAAATAAAACTCGGCAGCTGAGCAAAACTAATTTTATTTCAAGTTAAAACTGCAAAACTGGCTGGCAGAAGGCCGCAATATAAATAGGCAGAAGGCCACAATATCAATTCGCACTTAAATCAAATAACAAGAAACACTAAAATTAACAAGATAATGACACAAGCTACAAAAACACTTAACGCTACAAATACCAAAATTAACAACTACATGGCCTATCTGCAGCCTAGCTTGAGACACCCAAAACGTGAGAAATTAATTAACAATTTAAAAGTGACAAATTTAGAAACAATTTTGATAACCCCAAATAACCCGGCAATTTAGCCCACATCCCATGATTCCACCGAGGCCAGGGAGTAAGCCGGAATCCCTGGGCAGCTCCGAATAGGAAGTTAAGTAAAAGAACAATAATCCCCTTTTGGTGAAAGCTTAAAAATTACACAATTCAAAAAAAAAATATAACACGGTACCGTTCTAGTAAAACGTCCCTTCCAAAACACCCCTAATACACTTAACGAAAAAATATAAATAACCATCACTAAGCCTAAACATATAAATAAATAACATACTTAACCATAGGGACCTAACAAATATAAAATCTAAAAAAAATATAACAACCAAATAAACTAATTAAATTAAATAACAATAAATATTAACATCAAAAGTTCTTGGTGTATTTTAACAGTTTTTTTTCCTTTAATAAAAAACATATAAGTCCCCATGGCTGTGTTGCATAAGTCACTGTGACGTTTTAGGCCTAGGCCACATTAAATAGTTCCACAAACATTTTTTTCTTCTTTTATATTTCACCTCCTTTTTTTGTTTTTCTTTTTATAAATAATTATATCCACATCAAAACCCCCATCTCAGCCGCCGGGAACAAAATGGAACGCACTGACCTGAGGACAGAAGACTTCTACCCCAAAGATGTAGAGAGGGTAGCGGGCGACTCTAGGCTCCAACATGGTCCTCAGGCCAGGCTAGCAGTGAAGATGGTCGACCATCCCCAGACGGCAGGCTGAGGTTGGAAACGTCCTGCTCAAGGACCCTGGAGTTTTGGAGTCTCTAGCCGGACATGGTGATTACTGCTGGCAAGGAAGAATCCAAAAAAAAGACGGCCAACCTGACAGACAAGAGCTGGAACACGGAACGAACGAGTCCGAGCCAACGGCCACCAAAGTAAAGCGAATCGCCGGGCACGAGCGGTCTCAGGCAGCCCGGCAGACCAAGACAAAAGTAACGAAATGTACCGGTCAAACGACCCGGTACAACGTTGACTGGCTAACCAACAAACTGGAGAGAGTGGCACACTACCTAAACAGGGAAAACCCAGACCTATTTATAGTAACAGAACATGGCCTCAGTCAACAAAACCTTAAAAATACTAGGATAACAAACTACACTCTAGTTGGTGGTTTCTGTAGACAACATCACACAAAGGGAGGCATAGCTGCGTTTGCAAAGGCTTGGAAAATTATATTAGGCTTTTAAAAACAAGCAGCACAGATTCTGAGCTTATATGTGAGTCGGCACTGTATGAAATTTAGGGGAAAACGGGACCCCTTCTAGTTTTGGGAGTCTACCGACCACCTAGTGCTAACCTTTTTGCTGCATTACAACATCTTACAGCCATACTAAATGATGGGCTAAGCACAGAAAATCCTATAGTTATAGTTGGAGATATTAATATAGATAACCTGCAAGAGAGCACAAATTCTAAAAAAATCAGAGATTTACTAGCTTGTTACAACATTACAATATTTGAACTCCCAGCAACAAGAATAACATCATCTTCATCAACGTCCATAGACTGGGTATGTTCAAATCTGGACCGAAACAAACTTAAAATACATGTGGAACATACAGGCCTTTCAGACCACACAGCACAGAAAATAATCATAAATGTCCAAAATATCTCCAATCCTAAACCTAAAGTAAGAAGAAGAATTTTTAATCAACATACAATGCAAAATCTCAAACTACTCCTCAGAAATGAAGACTGGGCTGAACTTCAATCAACAAATGATGCAGATACAACATATAATACCTTTCACAATATCTTCCAGTACTACCTCAATATTGCCTGCCCTTACACAACCTCAAACAAGAAATTCAATTCATCTAAACATCTCTGGGATGAGGAAAGCGAGGTGCTCAGGAGAAGATTAATAGAAGCAAATAAACAGTATCTGTGCACTGAACGCGGGGAAGATAGAGCAGAGGCAGCAAGAATAAAAATAGAATATGACCTAAAATTAAAAAAACTACGTAGGGATCAAAATGCAGCTTTTATTGATAAATCACAAAACAAATCAAAAGCGTTATGGCAGGTCATAAACAAAGAAAGAAAGGAGAAAAGTGAAAAGGAAAATGAAATAGTTCTTGAGATAAATGGAAAAAATGTAAAAGAACCAAATTATGAAGCAAACAACTTAAACAATTTCTTTGCAAATACTGCAGAAAGAGCATTGAGTGAAAGGCAGCAGGACCATACTATCCCTACTCTTAATTTTTTACAGCCAGAAATAATAGAACAATTTTATTTACAACCCACTACATTAGCAGAAGTTCTTAAAACTATAGATAACCTTCAACCAAAAACATCATCAGGCATTTTTTATTTCTCTGCAAAGTTAGCAAATTAATGTAAGGAAGAAATAACAAGACCATTAATGAATATAATAAATAAATCATTTAAACAAGGAATCTTTCCATCAAAATTAAAAATTGCAAAAATATACCCAAAGTATAAAAATGGACCCACTACAGAAGCAGGAAGCTACCGCCCAATTTCTCTTCTTCCCACATTTTCAAAGATAATAGAACAAATTACCCTAAATAGATTATTGCAACATCTGGAGCGAAATAATCTGCTGACAAAACACCAACATGGCTTTCTGAGAGGCAGATCGACTACTACAGCTATCATAGAACTCATTGAAGGTGTTATTGACAAACTGGAAGAAAGGAGCGTAGTGACTAGCCTCTACTTAGACTTTAGCAAGGCCTTTGATTACCTGAGTCATGATCGTCTTCTTAAAAAGCTAAATGCTCTAGGAGTCACGGAAATTGCACTGGCCTGGTTCAACAGCTACCTAAAGAACAGACAACAGTTGGTGGAGGTCACATGCGTCTTTAACAACACTCTAAAGAATGCTCAATCAACCCTAACTCCTGTGCAGAGAGGTGTACCACAGGGATCGGTGTTGGGCCCTGCTCTTTTTCTACTTTTAACAAATGACCTACCCGACCAACTTAAAGATATCTGTCAAACAGTTATGTTTGCTGATGACACCGTCATAACAGTAGCAGAAAATCTAAATAGCAACATGACATAAATACAAGCATAGCTTTCAACATGACAAAGCAGTATTGCTACTCAAATGACCTTATATTAAATGAGAAAAAAACTCAACAGATTGTCTACATCATTAGGAAAACGGAAATCCAACCTGGAGTTCCAGAATTGAAGAAAGAAAAAATCTCTAAGTACCTTGGTGTTGTAGTGGATGAAAACCTATCATGGAAACCCCATACCAAACAGCTATGTAAAAAGCTTAGTACAGGAATATATGTCATCAGACGGACTAAACAAACCAGTGGGATGAAAACAGCCAAAATTGCATATTTTGCGCTCTTCGAATCACATTTGAAATATGGTCTGGCAATATGGGGTGGAACAGCAAACTCAAATATGGAAAGAATCCTCATACAACAAAAAAAAGAGCAGTTAGGTGCATTGCAGGGTTAAACTACCAAGATAGTTGCCGGGAATCCTTTAAAGAATTAAAAATACTAACAGTAATGGCATTATACATAAGAGAAGTCATCCTGTACATTGTAGGAACTAACAAAGACAGACACAATGACCTGCACCAACACAATACTAGAAATGCAGCTGATTTTGCACTACCAACTTATCACCTCAGCCTTTATAAAAAAAACCAAGCTACAAAGGAGCCTTATATTATAACCATCTACCTGGAAACCTCAAGAATGAAACTGGACAGCAGCTTAACAAGAAATTAACAACATGGCTGGAAGACAGACCCTTCTACACAGAGAAAGAATTTCTGGAGAGCGTCTTTGACAACACTCATTGACATATTATACTTTTTTATGTAACACGAACATAATTTTTGACATTTGTTCTGTTCTCAATGAATAAGTACAATAAAGAATCTGAATCTGAAATAAATGATCTAAAGCGAGAAAGGTATATAAAAGCGATAAAAAAAGAATATTATAAAACAGAAAAATTACTGCAAAAGAACCACTTTACACGAAATGTGATATCTTACAAATTTCTTACAACTTTCTTACAATAGAACATGATCAATTCTAGAAGAACAATATCTATTTGTCCCTGACATTTCATACTAATACAATAAATATTATAATTAAACGTTTTTCAATTTTCATTTAAATATTTCAGGGTAATAAGTTAAAGAATTCCTTAATAAATAGGCTAGTAGAACCAGAAATATTACAAACAATTAAATATAAAAATACATTACATACTTTTAAATATAAATCTATATTGTTATTTTTGAAAAAGTTTTGGGAGACATGTAAATTAACTTAGGAAATTTATAATAGGATGAAAATAGATAAACCTGGATATATGTCAGAGCACCCATGTTCCTTATCTTAATATTCTTAATAAGGGGTTGTGAATTGAATTCTCAAGAGCGTTGACAGAGATATATGGAAACTTGCAGTGTTAGTGATGTGAACCTTAAAAAGAACATCATACGTCAAACAAACATATGGATGAGGATGGAGAGAGGTGACGTAGCCATGCTTTAAATATAGGTGTTCCAGCATATTTAACTAACAAATGAAATAATAATAATAATAATAGGTTTATTTATTTCACAAATGACATTGTATTTTATTGATGTAGAAGAAAAGGAAAGTGTACATTTTTAGTAACAACAGGGTTTTCCTATTACTAATAACATTAATAAACCATTTGAAACCAAAACTAATGAAGTTGTATAACCTAGAACACAACTAAATACTTGATAACATCCTTTAGGCACACGTCCGTGTAGGATACACATATCTAAAATAGACTAAATAAAAAACACAGAGTTGGAAATGACCTCTACCAATGTCTACTAATGTACTAATGGATTCCTTAAAATGTATATAAATATATTTTATTCATATGAAAAAAATAATTGAATAATTATTTTGGAAATAAAAAATAATTAAAACTTGGAAGCAACAGAAAACAAAAAAGTTGTTATAATTCAGTACAATCCATCATTATTGTCATCAAGATAATCTCGACCAAGGATGTGGTGCGAATAATTAAGAATCCAGTGTTTATAATAATTATTTTAATGTGGTTTGAATATTAACGAGTCATTTTCCGCTAAAAATATACGTAATTCTGTTCAATATTTGTGTGAATACTCTATGAAGCAGTTGCTATATTGAACAAGTAATTGGCATGAATTAGCTATTTATTAATTAATTAGTTACAAGTAATTATTATTTTTTGGATTATTTAAAACAAATTGTTATATTCTATGTATAACTATGAAAATTATACTGTAAATTGTACTTACTTAAAAAGCTGTTAAAATTATATAAATATTTTTACAGCCAGAAATTGAATTATAACTTAAGCTACAATATCTATACATTTTATGGCCTTACAGGCATTTTTATACTGTATAAACAATATAATAAAAAGAGCAAAGATATGTTTAAATCAGACACATTTGGCGGTACACTATTCTCTATAAAAACACAAATGTATAATAAGACAAAACCTAATCACAGAAACAATTTTGAAACAAATTTTTATGAAGATGCAACATAATCAGAAGAATAAAATTCAAGAATAATATATTAACATTGCCCGTCCATGCAATTATTTTTCGATACATAGTTTATCACTTTATTTTGACATAAAAACATTTCTTATTATATACAAATATATTCTAAAATGTACGGTCGATTTAAAATACTTAAAAATTGAACCAATTTGTATAATTGTGACTGTAGATATAGTGATCAAATTGCTGGAAAATATGTACAAATATTCAACTGAACTTAAAGTGTAAAACGGTTACATGGTTACTTCCAACCAACTTTTAATATCTCATGTATAATGTATAAAGTCTATCTTTACAAATCTATGTGATATTCATGATAATGGCTTGTTCCTCTTTTCTTAAGTTTCTAAAGAAATTCAGGATTGTGAGAGATCAGTATCTCTCTATAATAAATTGTAAAACATCATTTACATAAAATAATAATTTCTTTTAATGACCAGTTTGGGCTAATAATTATACGTAATTATTGTGGATTAAAAATTATATTTTAACTAGTGGAAAAATGACCTAAAAGCGAAATATTGTTTATATTATACTCAATTACTCAATAAACATACTTTTCAAACACTTTTAAATATTAATATACCCATTATTTGAAAGTACACTTTGAATATTATGGGACGAAATATAATTAGGTAATATGGAATGCTAAGAGGCATACATTTAGAATTAATAAGGAAAAATAACTAATGAAAATTCATTCATCAACTCCAATATTGTTTAAAAAAGTGGAACATTATTCGTATTCGATTGGTTACTAATCTATTTTTAAAAAGCATTCAAAAGCTTTAATACCATAATATTACCAGTTTTAATAATATTTGTATATTGATTTTTATATGTAACGAGAATTTGTTTATAATCTCCAACATATTAATTTGGAACTTCCACATTGAAACCATTGTAAATAAATTAAGATATTATCATTAGATTTTATACAAAATAAAACACAACTAGGGACCTTACACTATATATATTTGATCTGATTCCATGTTTATATTATAATTAAAAAATAACATAAAATAAAATATGTTGATTGCAAACCAAAATATAATAATATCAATAAAATGCATAATATTCAAACATATCGATATTATGCATTTGTACACAGCATAGCCCTTATGGAGCACTTTGGGTGGAGGGGGAAGCATATAGCACAACTAATGCAGTTATAAATTGATTATAGAAAAAAATTAAAATGAGAACTCAAAATTATGCACACATTCTCACTAAAAGCACAAGAAGCACGCAAGTATGAATTAATTTTTAGTTTCCCCCTCCAAAAAAGTATGAAATCAATTTAATACCTATCTGTAAGAAAATCTATACCAAAGAGACAGTTACTATATTGCATGTAAAGTTTACAACTCTCTACCATATAGAAATCTAAAAGTGAGAGAGACAAAAATTTAAAATCATATATTTACAAATGCTTCTCTGAATATAATATCCCAATAATTTATATATTTATTGTGTTAATTAATTTTAAATTTATATTATAATTGCCTTCCCCACGTCCAGATGGGCTTCATCACATCTTGCAGATGACTAATTGATGTATATCTATATATTTTTTCATAAAAGGTAATGGTAATAATAATAAATCAATAATTAAAAACAAATTAGCAAACGGTTTTTTGACATAAAAGAGGCAAAATACGAGTCATCTGAACATTTTTAATTTGGTAGAAGGATTATTCGGAGAGATTGATGGAAACTTGACAGTCAGTTGGATTATAATTTTGTGCTTGTCTGCTCATAGCCATTTATATCAGTCGATCCCATGTTTGCCGCACCCAGTAAACCAAGCTGCTACAAAAATAGTGAATATGTAGGCCTATGTCATTTCCGAAGTCAGTTCTTAACAATGGAGCACTTGACTTGAATATGAATGAGATCGATACAAAAAGATCGATACTGTTGAGAATTATAAATGAACATTAATAATTTAGAAAGTTATAATTCTTTAAAAGAATTTGTACGTATAATTTTTAATTATTTATGAGAGTAACCAAGTAATATCATAACTTTTTATTGCTATTATTGTATTTTGGTTTACAAGTGAATCGATATATATATATATATATATAATTTTGCATATATATATAAAAGCCATTTACCACTCATCAATATTTCTCCAAAACTATACGTCCAATCGACGTGAAATTGTGTACATATGTTTATCTTGGCCTCTAGAGGCTCACTAAGAAAGGATTTTCCTCTTCGACCTCAAGACTCCGTAGAGGAGCGGCCGTAGATAAGGGGCTAAGGCGCTGGCTTGCCACGCTGCCGGTCCGGGTTCGATTCCCGATGTGACCACGGGCTAAGGCGCTGGCTTGCCACGCTGCCGGTCCGGGTTCGATTCCCGATGTGACCACGGGCTAAGGCGCTGGCTTGCCACGCTGCCGGTCCGGGTTCGATTCCCGATGTGACCACGGGCTAAGGCGCTGGCTTGCCACGCTGCCGGTCCGGGTTCGATTCCCGATGTGACCACGGGCTAAGGCGCTGGCTTGCCACGCTGCCGGTCCGGGTTCGATTCCCGATGTGACCACGGGCTAAGGCGCTGGCTTGCCACGCTGCCGGTCCGGGTTCGATTCCCGATGTGACCACGGGCTAAGGCCCTGGCTTGCCACGCTGCCGGTCCGGGTTCGATTCCCGATGTGACCACTAATAGATTTTGCCCTGCCGCTCCCGTGGTTCGGAAGTCACGTAAAGCCGTTGGTCCCCAGGTTAAGTGTTAGAGAGAGGGCTCCTTAGCCCTAACTTCGCCTGGTAAAATAAGACAAACTTTAACTTTTTTAACTTTTTTTAAGACTCCGCCCCACTGGCTTCAAAATTTCCCCATAATATTCCTATGGAGCTATATTTATTGATTGATTCATTTGATTAACAGCTGTTAAGTAAAAACAAATTGAATGCAATTTTGGTAGGCTGTACTTTTAGGATTAAAAATAATTTAGTTTAATAGTAAATTATTCATAAAATCAGCTGTTCTAAATTGGATATAGTGTAAACTGAAAGCTTCTGCACATTTCGATTACATAATTAAACTCAATATTATGACCGACGAAACAGACGGGTACCGCTAGTTATAATATAAACATGGAATCAGATCAATATGGGTATTAGTGGTATATTTTTTTGGAAGTTTTAAGTAATGTTTTCATTTAAAATATATAGATATTCTATTTACTCATCATTTTTTCATATACATAAAATATATTTATATACATTTTAAGGAATCCATTAGTACATTAGTAGACTTTGGTAGAGGTCATTTCCAACTCTGTGTTTTTTATTTAGTCTATGTTAGATATGTGTATCCTACACGGGCGTATGCCTAAAGGATGTTATCAAGTATTTAGTTGTGTTCTAGCTTATACAACTTCATTAGTTTTGGTTTCAAATGGTTTATTAATGTTATTAGTAATTAGGAAAATCATGTTGTTACTAAAAATGTACATTTTCCTTTTCTTCTACATCAATTAAATACACTATCATTTGTGAAATAAATAATCGTATTATCATTATTATTATTTAATTTGTTAGTTAAATATGCTGGAACACCTATAGTCTATTTAAAGCATGGCTACGTCACCACTCTCCATCCTCGTCTTGGTTGTTTGACGTATGATGTTTTTTTCAGGTTCACATCACTAACACTGCGAGTTTCCATATATCTCTGTCAATGCTCTTGAGAATTCAATTCACAACCCTTATTAAGAGTATTAAGATGAGGAACATGGATGCTCTGAAAATATCCAGGTTTATCTATTTTCATCCTATTATAAATTTCCTAAGTTAATTTACATGTCTCCCAAAACTTAAAAAATAACAATATCATTTTTAACGATGACAACATCTTCGAACATTTTTCTATAGTTTTTCACTGAACGTTACTCATTTTACTAAATGCCTCATTTTACTCATTTTCATCTTAAAGTGATAAATATAGCCTACTGTAAAACGGGCTTTTTAAATTTACGAAATAATGGTTAATATGAGTTAAAACGATACACTCACTCATATGTTGAGTTCAAGTAAACTGATCAAAACACCAATACTGAGATTGAGCTTAGATCACGAATAGAGTTATTAGACAAAATAAACAAACATATAAGCGATAAACCATATATAAACCTGCTGCAGATACAATATTGAGTACATTATGCAATCTAAAGATATGTATCATGTGTTTGAAAAACATTCATTACAGTTTTACAACTTGGATAATATTTTACAAACTGAACAGAGAGTTTCGTAATTTTAAAGTCAGCAAAAAATACAGATTTTATCATTCCACGAATACCCAAAACTGATAGAGACTGATTCTAATAGCTATGTATAAATGTTTAATTGTGCTTATCTATTTCACTGATTTAATTGTTAGAAAATTGATATTATACATTTTAGGACACTTATTATTAGGGAGAAAAAAACTGAACAATTAAAAATTATCTATATATCTAGCTAGATGTGTTTTAAATTATTTGGACATTTGAACAAATATAGTTAATTCATATTTTCTATTTATCTATAATTGTATATCCATTATTCATACATACATGATTAGTATGAAGGAATATCAGTGAACATGGATTTCCCGAAGAAATTAAACAGGCTCTATTTAATCATTAATTGTTAATCATTAACCATTCTTTGTTCGAATTTGATTGGTCCGAACTTAAAATCTCATCAGAAAGGTAATCTAAATTCATTAATGTTGCTATTAATGAATTGGTTAACTATCTTTTATCCAGTTATGCTATGACGCTGTATTAGTTAAATCAGAAATATTCATCTACACTTTAATCATCTACAAATTAAAATTTAAAACAATAAAATTGATGTTAATGCCTTTTTACTGCTTTTATTATTTATATGTACTGATGTAAAATTGACATTTTAGGATTTCAAATGACAATGATAATTTAAACAGAAGACATATTTAGACAAATTATTTTAAAATTTGCGTATATGGCATTGATAATATATTACAATTAGCTACGTTAATATGGCAAGTTTAGATTGTTGAAGGAAAAGGAGAGCTCTTAGGCCACTTTGATTGACTTCAACCTCAGGTTTAGTGTGCTCCCCTGATGTTTCTAGAATGGTGTTCCGAAGACTAGCTAGCATTTGCTCCTTTGAAAGTTCTACCCCGAAATTCTCCTTCTCCAGAGCTCCAGGGCTTCGCATTCAGTCAATAGGGTTTCCTGTGTCTTACCTGTAGATACTGTTGCCAAATATTTCCTGGAGTGGCCGTGTCCAGTAATATAAGCAATCACCAACCTGATGTCATTTAAAAACATGGAAGAGAGTTATTTAGGGGAGGATGGGTCCCCTAAACAGAGATTTGATCATGAAACCGCTGCCACCTACTTTGGTGAAGATTTCTTGCTAAGGTAAATCCAATGCCAAACACTGACTGATTCGGGCCCTACGAATGGAATCATCACTCCCATGCCTAGCATGGGAGAATGCCCAGCCTTCTCGCTGCCTGTGAGGCCTGGAATATCTCATATTCTTATTTGAAGAAATAAACGGCAGGTAATGGCTTAGCAAAGACAAAAAAAAAAAAAACATTTTAAAGGTCATTTTAGACATACTTGTACTCTTATATCCTGAAGAGCGCACTAAAGATTTTTCTGACTTCCTTTCCTGTATATAGAGAAGTGTGACAGATTTTATGCGAAGGACAGAGATGACCCTCTAGAATATGATGTATGTTTGTTTTTAGGGTGGAAAAGAGTGGTCAAAAGTCGAATGTTTTGAATACACCCGATCAAAGTGAACGGCTAAATAATTTTATTAAAAGAACATCCATACATATCGTGTAGTGAATCCAATAATAGTAAATAATTATTCCAATGTTTCTCTTCAGAAAAGTATGTTATTCATCGTATTAATAAATCAAGATTCGATTTGATTCAAGATTGAATAATTGATTTCAAATAAAGTTTATATGTACTATCGCCAGAACTGTTGTTGTTTTTTGGTAGGTCGTGTAATTATAACAGGAATAATACATCAGACCAGACTGAATGTGAAATTACCCAATCTTGAGGCGTCCATTGTTCTCGCCCTATCTCTTGCGACTTCAAGGACTCGCCATTCAGGAGATATGGGGGCAAAGAAGATCTTAAAGATCCGTGGGGCGCAAGGACTTCACCATTAAATATTGACCTAGCACTTGCAAGGGGACTCAAAAAAATGGAGTAGGAAGTTAGGAATAAAAAACTCATTTTACCTCAGTGTCGTAAATAGTTATATCGATTTTTAATGTAGCTTTTTGTAATTAGTAAAAATATAAAGGATACATATTTTTGTTAATAAATAATATATAAATAATTGTTACTATTATTCAAATAATTAACAATAATAAAATGCACTATTAGGCCTACAATACTTTGGACCTTATTAAGTATAAAAGTATAATAGTATTACCAGAAAAAATAAAAGTTCAATTTTATGGTGTGGCACACAGACCGTGGTTTTGCTGGTTTAATTTGTTGTAAGGATTACTCTCCAACCCACCCGTATACGGACTGTAGTGATAACTGTCCCACCCACCCACATATGGCCTGTAGTAGTGACCCACTCTCCTACCCATTCATAGCCGGTAATGATGACTCTCCAACCCACCCGTATACGGACTGCAGTGATAACTGTCCGACCCACCTACATATGGCCTGAAGTAGTGACCCACTCTCCTACCCATACATAGACGGTAATGATGACTCTCCAACCCACCCGTATACGGACTGCAGTGGTGACTGTCCCACCCACCTACATATGGCCTGAAGTAGTGACCCACTCTCCTACCCATACATAGACGGTAATGATGACCCTCCAACCCCCACGTATACGGACTGCAGTGATAACTGTCCCACCCACCCACATATGGCCTGTAGTAGTGACCCACTCTCCTACCCATACATAGACGGTAATGATGACTCTCCAACCCACCCGTATACGGACTGCAGTGATAACTGTCCCACCCACCCACATATGGCCTGTAGTAGTGACCCACTCTCCTACCCATACATAGACGGTAATGATGACCCTCCAACCCCCACGTATACGGACTGCAGTGGTGACCGTCCCACCCACCCACATATGGCCTGTAGTAGTGACCCACTCTCCTACACATACATAGACGGTAATGATGACCCTCCAACCCCCACGCATACGGACTGTAGTGGTGACCGTCCCACCTCCCCACATATGGCCTGTAGTAGTGACCCACTCTCCTACACATACATAGACGGTAATGATGACCCTCCAACCCACCCGTATACGGACTGTAGTGGTGACTGTCCCACCCACCCACATATGGCCTGTAGTAGTGACCCACTCTCCTACACATACATAGACGGTAATGATGACCCTCCAACCCACCCGTATACGGACTGTAGTGGTGACTGTCCCACCCACATATGGCCTGTAGTAGTGACCCACTCTCCTACACATACATAGACGGTAATGATGACCCTCCAACCCACCCGTATACGGACTGCAGTGGTGACCGTCCCACCCACCCACATATGGCCTGTAGTAGTGACCCACTCTCCTACACATACATAGACGGTAATGATGACCCTCCAACCCACCCGTATACGGACTGTAGTGGTGACTGTCCCACCCACATATGGCCTGTAGTAGTGACCCACTCTCCTACCCATACATAGAAGGTAATCATAACCCTCCAACCCACCCGTATACGGACTGCAGTGGTGACTGTCCCACCCACCCACGTATGGCCTGTAGTAGTGACCCACTCTCCTACCCATACATAGACGGTAATGATGACCCTCCAACCCCCATGTATACGGACTGCAGTGGTGACCGTCCCACCCACCCACATATGGCCTGTAGTAGTGACCCACTCTCCTACCCATACATAGACGGTAATGATGACCCTCCAACCCCCACGTATACGGACTGTAGTTGTGACCATCCCACCCACCCACATATGGCCTGTAGTAGTGACCCACTCTCCTACACATACATAGACGGTAATGATGACCCTTCAACCCCCACGTATACGGACTGTAGTGGTGACTGTCCCACCCACCCACATATGGCCTGTAGTAGTGACCCACTCTCCTACACATACATAGACGGTAATGATGACCCTCCAACCCACCCGTATACGGACTGCAGTGGTGACTGTCCCACCCACCCACATATGGCCTGTAGTAGTGACCCACTCTCCTACACATACATAGACGGTAATGATGACCCTCCAACCCACCCGTATACGGACTGCAGTGGTGACTGTCCCACCCACCCACATATGGCCTGTAGTAGTGACCCACTCTCCTACACATACATAGACGGTAATGATGACCCTCCAACCCACCCGTATACGGACTGCAGTTGTGGCTATTGGTTGCAGTTCGATAATCCATGACAGCCCAAACCACTTGGGGCAATATAATTGGTAACATCTCTGTTTGTAATTATGTGTATGTAACGTTGTATTAAGGTAACTTGAAATTGGCTTAACCAAAAGTACATTAAAGCAATCTTAAAATCACACCTTCATCGAAATAGTCAATAAATAATTTCTGGGAGTACTTTTCCCAGAAATTATTCTTGGTGTTATCATGGTGGGTGTCGTATGTAAAAATGTTTAGTTAAATAAACCAGAACTCCTTGTTGTTTCAGGTAGTTCTCAGGAATTGGGCCATCCTTTGTTATTTCACTAACCAAGACCGATCGATGGTAAGATTATAGATTATTTCTAGACAGCTTACAATTGGATTTAATTTGCAAATAGTTAGATATGATCCCGAATCCAATATAATCTGAACGAACATTACCTTTAGTTTAATTGTAATGTTTTTTTGTTTCGTTCCTGTATACAATATTGCTTCCAATTTTCCAGTGAAACGTTTTAAAATACTACGTAAGTATATTTTATGGCTCATATTTTTAAATTTTCTGTTTAACTACTTAAAAATAGGCCATCTACATTTAAAAAAATTGCTGATAATGTGATATTTTAATTTTTTGCATAAACAATCTTTTTTATAATTAGTACTAGCGCCAAATATAATTCGGATAAGACCCGCAGATCATGAAGTATCGTTTGGATTTAGATTAACCTGTAAACAATAGAAAATAATGAAATGCATGTTGATGAACGGAGTAACTGTCAGTATTTGACTAAGTAATTTGTTTGAAATGTAGTCGTTATGAAATTATTAATAATATGATTTGTATATCGAAAACTATTTTTTACTCTAAACGTGTTTAAAGACATGGTACGGGGCACAAATTTTGCTAGTCTAAATATAAACTCATCGGTATGAAACAATTATATAGAATAAAAAGTTTTAAACATAAAACTAGTTAAATTAATGCTTAAAATGTAATATTTTATGGTAACAATGCCGTGTTATCATGTTATGTCGAATATATAATGTTGTAATATATTTGTTATATACAGTTATGTCCCATTTAAATAACTTTAAACTTGGCCAGGAGCCGCAGTTTCAGCACCCCCAACACTGCCAAACCACATGATTATTGGCAACACTTATATGGAAATAATATTCCGCACAGTGTTCGGATTAATAGGCAGTATATTTTCTGAATGTTAAACAAATACAGCCACAGTTACCTGTATTGAGTAGTAAGTGAATAGTGCCTCAGAATCAGTTGCACATGTACAGAAAGTAAAGTAACAACGAGTAACTGACAACAACTCAGTCTATAATAATACCACCTACTTCATAGCTACAAGATACTACTTCGTAGATTACAGTCACAGTTAGTTGGAGTTAAGTTGTAAGTGAGTAGTGCCTCAGCATCAGTTGCACATGTACAGAAAGTAAACTAACAACGAGTAACTGACAACAACTCAGTCTATAATAATGCCACCTACTTCATAGCTACAAGATACTACTTCGTAGATTACAGTCACAGTTACTTGGAGTTAAGTTGTAAGTGAGTAGTGCCTCAGCATCAGTTGCACATGTACAGAAAGTAAAGTAACAACGAGTAACTGACAACAACAGAGTCTATAATAATGCCACCTACTTCATAGCTACAAGATACTACATTGTAGATTACAGTCACATTTAGTTGGAGTTGAGTTGTAAGGGAGTAGTGCCTCAGCATCAGGTGCACATGTACAGAAAGTAAAGTAACAACGAGTAACTGACAGGAACTCAGTCTATAATAATGCCACCTACTTCATAGCTACAAGATACTACTTCGTAGATTACAGTCACAGTTAGTTGGAGTTGAGTTGTAAGGGAGTAGTGCCTCAGCATCAGGTGCACATGTACAGAAAGTAATTTAACAACGAGTAACTGACAGGAACTCAGTCTATAATAATGTCACCTACTTCATAGCTACAAGATACTACTTCGTAGATTACAGTCACAGTTACTTGGAGTTAAGTTGTAAGTGAGTAGTGCCTCAGCATCAGTTGCACATGTACAGAAGGTAAAGTAACAACGAGTAACTGACAGGAACTCAGTCTATAATAATGCCACCTACTTCATAGCTACAAGATACTACATTGTAGATTACAGTCACAGTTAGTTGGAGTTAAGTTGTAAGTGAATAGTGCCTCAGCATCAGGTGCACATGTACAGAAAGTAAAGTAACAACGAGTAACTGACAGGAACTCAGTCTATAATAATAGGCCACCTACTTCATAGCTACAAGATACTACATTGTAGATTACAGTCACAGTTAGTTGGAGTTAAGTTGTAAGTGCATAGTGCCTCAGCATCAGGTGCACATGTACAGAAGGTAAAGTAACAACGAGTAACTGACAGGAACTCAGTCTATAATAATGCCACCTACTTCATAGCTACAAGATACTACATTGTAGATTACAGTCACAGTTAGTTGGAGTTGAGTTGTAAGGGAGTAGTGCCTCAGCATCAGGTGCACATGTACAGAAAGTAAAGTAACAACGAGTAACTGACAACAACACAGTCTATAATAATGCCATCTACTTCATAGCTACAAGATACTACATTGTAGATTACAGTCACAGTTAGTTGGAGTTAAGTTGTAAGTGAATAGTGCCTCAGCATCACGTGCACATGTACAGAAAGTAAAGTAACAACGAGTAACTGACAACAACTCAGTATATAATAATGCCACCTACTTCATAGCTACAAGATACTACTTCGTAGATTACAGTCACAGTTAGTTGGAGTTAAGTTGTAAGTGCATAGTGCCTCAGCATCAGGTGCACATGTACAGAAAGTAAAGTAACAACGAGCAACTGACAACAACTCAGTCTATAATAATGCCACCTACTTCATAGCTACAAGATACTACATTGTAGATTACAGTCACAGTTAGTTGGAGTTAAGTTGTAAGTGCATAGTGCCTCAGCATCAGGTGCACATGTACAGAAAGTAAAGTAACAACGAGTAACTGACAACAACTCAGTATATAATAATGCCACCTACTTCATAGCTACAAGATACTACTTCGTAGATTACAGTCACAGTTAGTTGGAGTTAAGTTGTAAGTGCATAGTGCCTCAGCATCAGGTGCACATGTACAGAAAGTAAAGTAACAACGAGTAACTGACAACAACTCAGTCTATAATAATGCCACCTACTTCATAGCTACAAGATACTACTTCGTAGATTACAGTCACAGTTAGTTGGAGTTAAGTTGTAAATGAGTAGTGCCTCAGCATCAGGTGAATATGTACAGAAAGTAAAGTAACAACGAGTAACTGACAACAACTCAGTTTATAATAATGCCACCTACTTCATAGCTACAAGATACTACTTCGTAGATTACAGTCACAGTTAGTTGGAGTTGAGTTGTAAGTGAGTAGTGCCTCAGCATCAGGTACACATGTACAGAAGGTAAAGTAACAACGAGTTACTGACAACAACTTAGTCTATAATAATGCCACTTACTTCATATCTACAAGATACTACTTCGTAGATTACAGTCACAGTTACTTGGAGTTGAGTTGTAAGTGAGTAGTGCCTCAGCATCAGTTGCACATGTACAGAAAGTAAAGTAACAACGAGTTACTGACAACAACTTAGTCTATAATAATACCACCTACTTCATAGCTACAAGATACTACTTCGTAGATTACAGTCACAGTTACTTGGAGTTGAGTTGTAAGTGAGTAGTGCCTCAGCATCAGGTGCACATGTACAGAAGGTAAAGTAACAACGAGTAACTGACAGGAACTCAGTCTATAATAATGCCACCTACTTCATAGCTACAAGATACTACATTGTAGATTACAGTCACAGTTAGTTGGAGTTGAGTTGTAAGTGAGTAGCGCCTCAGCATCAGGTGCACATGTACAGAAAGTAAAGTAACAACGAGTAACTGACAGGAACTCAGTCTATAATAATGCCACCTACTTCATAGCTACAAGATACTACTTCGTAGATTACAGTCACAGTTACTTGGAGTTAAGTTGTAAGTGAGTAGTGCCTCAGCATCAGTTGCACATGTACAGAAAGTAAAGTAACAACGAGTAACTGACAACAACAGAGTCTATAATAATGCCACCTACTTCATAGCTACAAGATACTACATTGTAGATTACAGTCACATTTAGTTGGAGTTGAGTTGTAAGGGAGTAGTGCCTCAGCATCAGGTGCACATGTACAGAAAGTAAAGTAACAACGAGTAACTGACAGGAACTCAGTCTATAATAATGCCACCTACTTCATAGCTACAAGATACTACTTCGTAGATTACAGTCACAGTTAGTTGGAGTTGAGTTGTAAGGGAGTAGTGCCTCAGCATCAGGTGCACATGTACAGAAAGTAAAGTAACAACGAGTAACTGACAGGAACTCAGTCTATAATAATGTCACCTACTTCATAGCTACAAGATACTACTTCGTAGATTACAGTCACAGTTACTTGGAGTTAAGTTGTAAGTGAGTAGTGCCTCAGCATCAGTTGCACATGTACAGAAGGTAAAGTAACAACGAGTAACTGACAGGAACTCAGTCTATAATAATGCCACCTACTTCATAGCTACAAGATACTACATTGTAGATTACAGTCACAGTTAGTTGGAGTTAAGTTGTAAGTGAATAGTGCCTCAGCATCAGGTGCACATGTACAGAAAGTAAAGTAACAACGAGTAACTGACAGGAACTCAGTCTATAATAATAGGCCACCTACTTCATAGCTACAAGATACTACATTGTAGATTACAGTCACAGTTAGTTGGAGTTAAGTTGTAAGTGCATAGTGCCTCAGCATCAGGTGCACATGTACAGAAGGTAAAGTAACAACGAGTAACTGACAGGAACTCAGTCTATAATAATGCCACCTACTTCATAGCTACAAGATACTACATTGTAGATTACAGTCACAGTTAGTTGGAGTTGAGTTGTAAGGGAGTAGTGCCTCAGCATCAGGTGCACATGTACAGAAAGTAAAGTAACAACGAGTAACTGACAACAACTCAGTATATAATAATGCCACCTACTTCATAGCTACAAGATACTACTTCGTAGATTACAGTCACAGTTAGTTGGAGTTAAGTTGTAAGTGCATAGTGCCTCAGCATCAGGTGCACATGTACAGAAAGTAAAGTAACAACGAGCAACTGACAACAACTCAGTCTATAATAATGCCACCTACTTCATAGCTACAAGATACTACATTGTAGATTACAGTCACAGTTAGTTGGAGTTAAGTTGTAAGTGCATAGTGCCTCAGCATCAGGTGCACATGTACAGAAAGTAAAGTAACAACGAGTAACTGACAACAACTCAGTATATAATAATGCCACCTACTTCATAGCTACAAGATACTACTTCGTAGATTACAGTCACAGTTAGTTGGAGTTAAGTTGTGAGTGCATAGTGCCTCAGCATCAGGTGCACATGTACAGAAAGTAAAGTAACAACGATTAACTGACAACAACTCAGTCTATAATAATGCCACCTACTTCATAGCTACAAGATACTACTTCGTAGATTACAGTCACAGTTAGTTGGAGTTAAGTTGTAAGTGAGTAGTGCCTCAGCATCAGGTGAATATGTACAGAAAGTAAAGTAACAACGAGTAACTGACAACAACTCAGTTTATAATAATGCCACCTACTTCATAGCTACAAGATACTACATTGTAGATAACAGTCACAGTTAGTTGGAGTGGAGTTGTAAGTGCATAGTGCCTCAGCATCAGGTGAACATGTACAGAAAGTTAAGTAACAACGAGTAACTGACAACAACTCAGTCCATAATAATGCCACCTACTTCATAGCTACAAGATACTACTTCGTAGATTACAGTCACAGTTAGTTGGAGTTGAGTTGTAAGTGAGTAGTGCCTCAGCATCAGGTACACATGTACAGAAGGTAAAGTAACAACGAGTTACTGACAACAACTTAGTCTATAATAATGCCACTTACTTCATATCTACAAGATACTACTTCGTAGATTACAGTCACAGTTACTTGGAGTTGAGTTGTAAGTGAGTAGTGCCTCAGCATCAGTTGCACATGTACAGAAAGTAAAGTAACAACGAGTAACTGACAACAACTCAGTCTATAATAATACCACCTACTTCATAGCTACAAGATACTACTTCGTAGATTACAGTCACAGTTAGTTGGAGTTGAGTTGTAAGAGAGTAGTGCTTCAGCATCAGGTGCACATGTACAGAAGGTAAAGTAACAACGAGTAACTGACAGCAACTCAGTCTATAATAATGCCACCTACTTCATAGCTACAAGATACTACTTCGCAGATTACAGTCACAGTTACTTGGAGTTGAGTTGTAAGTGAATAGTGCCTCAGCATCAGGTGCACATGTACAGAAAGTAAAGTAACAACGAGTAACTGACAACAACTCAGTCTATAATAATGCCACCTACTTCATAGCTACAAGATACTACTTCGTAGATTACAGTCACAGTTAGTTGGAGTTAAGTTGTAAGTGAGTAGTGCCTCAGCATCAGTTGCACATGTACAGAAAGTAATTTAACAACGAGTAACTGACAGGAACTCAGTCTATAATAATGCCACCTACTTCATAGCTACAAGATACTACTTCGTAGATTACAGTCACAGTTAGTTGGAGTTGAGTTGTAAGTGAGTAGTGCCTCAGCATCAGGTGCACATGTACAGAAAGTAAAGTAACAACGAGTAACTGACAACAACACAGTCTATAATAATGCCACCTACTTCATAGCTACAAGATACTACTTCGTAGATTACAGTCACAGTTAGTTGGAGTTGAGTTGTAAGTGAGTAGTGCCTCAGCATCAGGTGCACATGTACAGAAAGTAAAGTAACAACGAGTAACTGACAACAACTTAGTCTATAATAATGCCACCTACTTAATAGCTACAAGATACTACTTCGTAGATTACAGTTACAGTTACTTGGAGTTAAGTTGTAAGTTAGTAGTGCCTCAGCATCACGTGCACATGTACAGAAAGTAAAGTAACAACGAGTAACTGACAACAACTCAGTCTATAATAATGCCACCTACTTCATAGCTACAAGATACTACTTCGTAGATTACAGTTACAGTTACTTGGAGTTGAGTTGTAAGTGAATAGTGCCTCAGCATCAGGTGCACATGTACAGAAAGTAAAGTAACAACGAGTAACTGACAACAACTCAGTCTATAATAATGCCACCTACTTCATAGTTACAAGATACTACTTCGTAGATTACAGTCACAGTTACTTGGAGTTGAGTTGTAAGTGAATAGTGCCTCAGCATCAGGTGGACATGTACAGAAGGTAAAGTAACAACGAGTAACTGACAGCAACTCAGTCTATAATAATGCCACTTTACAGCCACTTCCCAACTTTTCATACGTTTTAAACAAAGAAAATGATCAAGGTTTTAAGTTTGGAGAGAACCGTTTTATGCTTCCACAATATAAATAATGAATAGGGCACAAAATATACAACCACTTTACGTTCTAACTTTGTATAAATAAATCACAGTGACCTAATGGGCATAATGGTAGAAGTTTGTAATGCATTCTATAATTGTTCTACAAAACGCCTATTAATGAAATACTCAGTACGTCTGTTAAGATAGCCGCATATAAATTTGTTATGCTTTTATCCTATCCTATCAATTACTGCCAATGCTATTAACTGATCGCTTTATAATCTTAGTCTTTTACAATACAAAAAAGTCGGAAAATGTTTTGGAGTGTCGGACAGTTTGTATATTAATGTGAGCTAGTTTATGGATGTATTCATTTACATTAAATTGTCGGAAGTTGCTTACAATTGAGTCATTAAGCTTAGGTGAGGGATGTACATGATAAGAAATCAACATATTTATCCAAAACACTTGGCCTAACAACGTCCTTTGGGGTATTTATTTCAAACCACATCTAGGGTATAAGTTAAAAATATACCCCTACTAAAAGTTACCATGACAATTACATAACATTATTTTGATTGGTTAGATCATAGCTAATCAAAACAATTTTACTATGTTGACAGGAATTAGTTATTAACGATTTATCTAAGGTGAAAAGTTGTACGACACTCGTCCATTTTGCCACGAAATAAGTAAAGTAAAGAAATACAAAGTCAACTTATATCGATGTTGTAGGATGTAAAGGCTTCAATTGACAAATTGAGAAGTTGTTTTTGTGAGTGGTAATGATCAGTGAGTTGTCATGATAACCACCGAAGTAAACAGGTATATTCAATGAATCTTTGAAGTTCCAAAGATGTAAAGTAGACATTGCAAAGTAAATATAAGCGCCGTCAAGAAATGGTGGCGGACTCTTCGTTGGATAGGTGACTGTTGACGAATAAAAGAAACAATATTGGACACAACATGGATCCTTGGGGTACTCCTATCAGGAGACAGCGCACACTTAAGTAAGTGATGTATATACTTTTCAATATGTATTGAAACACCAAACTATTGTTTGAATTCAATATTTTTGGTATTCAGCATTTAGTAATACCTACAAAAAATAGCATTTATGTAAGTAAAATAATTTATCTTAAATTCCGTTCACTTTCAGGACATTTCGATGCCTCGACTTGTGACATACAGGAAGTTAGGCCAGTGTCTACGAATGGGCTGTAGTTATCTATTCCAGTTCATTGGTTCAGAATGTCCAACACACTTGTATGAACAGTGGCAATGTCTATTTCAGATGTTTTACTTTACATTGCGTCACAGCATTGATTTTATACGCACGCAGATAGATTTATAATCTAAATTAAATTTTGTGTCTCAAATTATCAGCTGTTTTTTTTTCATTGTAGAGCACTAGTGTAATACATACCATGAATAAGTACAATGCAGTTTAAACCAGCAGTAGTAACAAACCTCACTGACCAGCCAAATTATTGGCACAAATTTCCTATTACAAGGTATAGGCCAATATATTTCTAAGTAATAACATAAGCAAGAGTTATACTTTCAAGCCGTCGTGTTATTTATAACCTCTTTCAAAGCCCGAAGAAGACATTCAATACCAAGATCTGTGATAATATAGCAGTACAAAGAGTTATAGATAGGCCACTTAAAAAACGACATACTTAACTACCTACATGGTGCGAGTGAGATGCACTGAGTGGTGCAAGTGAGACAGAGAACTACTCTTCCCTCACTGTGTAATTTCAATTAGAAATTGTCATTTGACAACCACGACCACGGAAGGCTGCGTGTTGGTGGTGCAATAGCAAGGAGACTATGTAATTGGCGGGAGTGAACTTTGGTTGGACCAATGAACCAAGCATAGAAGGATTAAATGAAACCATTATTTAGTATTTAAAAACAATAACATCAATAACAAAGTAAATAATAGCGTAAACAATAAATAGCAATTAAACAAACTTGTACAGTTCATTCAGTTTTTTTTTTTCAACTAAACACTACATCACAAATTGAACACTTGAAGTTAGTCCCACCCGTGAAGTAAAGCAGCTCAGCGGTGGAACGATTCCCCTCTGCTGCTGGATCCTCTACATGCGCTAAATATAACAAGCAGGTTGCTTACTTTTCGGCACAATTATATTTCCCCTTTTCATCACTATAAAGACTCAAGATTGTCAAAGTAAACACATCCGTAAAATCTTTTCATTTAGTAAATCTATACATCTTCACTACTGGGACCACTCTAACTCAGTGTTTCATCATGAATATTTATCCATGTACCATAAAATATATTTACTCTTTAGGTAAACTAACAAACATACATGAATGATTCAGCCTATGGTCCAGTCTGAAACGAGGACAAAGTTTCCATTAGGCCCTTGAGATTAATTGAGCTATTCTCCAACTTTGGCTTCCCTCCCAATTTTCAGGGTCTCAAAGGACCAGTCGCACTGTAACTAACAGGACATGCCCAGTAGTTATTTGGAATTGTTTATGTGTCGTTGAGTTACAAATAATATGATTATCAATTAAATACTCTGACCATACAACGTAAACATTTTCACACATAGAGTAATGTTGTTATTCAAGGTTTTAGTCACTATTTGAATATTTACAGCTAACGTAATGGCTGTTAAAATATATTTAATTACTTTGATAGCTTTAAGTTTTCTCCGAGTGCACCCACCCATGATATGTGATGGGTGAAGAGTTGCCAGATACTAGCCCGGCAGTCTGAGACTGCAGAAATAACCATAATATTGGGTGTATTCCCATAAGAGCAGTGTTAAATGCGGAACTGCAATGTGACTAAACGATTGGTTGGAAAATTATTAGATAATCCACCTTTTATCTTTTAATTAGAAGAATTATATCAGATTAAATAAAAATATTGACTCTTTGTTTATTGGTGTATGATTCAAAATGATATCTATTTAAAAAAGAAAGTACAAATGAT
Organism: Stictocephala bisonia; assembly: GCA_035578905.1. Lineage (NCBI taxonomy): Eukaryota > Metazoa > Arthropoda > Insecta > Hemiptera > Membracidae > Stictocephala > Stictocephala bisonia. Next base: position 53,976 of record JAQJVL010001238.1, on the reverse strand, counting down.
CAATCAAAATTTAAAAAGTGGAATGTCTAGTAACTGCTATGCTATTTCAAGAGATTAAAAATAAAATTTTTGGACAAAATATTTAAGTCATAGGGCTGTTCCGAACATTGCTGTCCAGCATGGCGACTACCTTAGTGGGACAGAATAGGGTTACCATCACCCTAGATCAAAGAGATAGCAGTAGCTGATGTAACCAGTAACTTCACAATAAAACACTTGATAACAAATAGTTCAAGTAATAATAAAATAAACATTAATTGATCTTACATCAGAATGTGAAAATAGATTTTTGTAATTTTGTTATCTGCTTTTTGGCTCTTTTATTCTGTGTCTCATAATCACTGAAGGCCCATACAATCATTCGACGGCCACAAGAAAAGCCCTTTCCGAGAGCATTCCCTTAGCCTTACTTATCCACCTAAATTTACTAAAAAAAGAAACAAAAACTGAAATTTATAAAAAATTTACATAATTTCCTTTGATATTAATTTAATTTGAATAATTCATTCTGCAATAGATATATTTAGTGCAACAACAAACAATAATAATGTATAGATAGTCGTTTTATGTATGTAATGAAATTTGTATGAACTTTACGTTTTCTAAATAGCTGTGATTTCAAATTTAGTTGTTAAGCTATGTTTTGTTTGAATAATGCAAAAGAGGTCAATAAAATTAACTTTGAAATATAAATAAGGAAATGTAGTACATTTAAGTATGGACATTTTCATTAATTTACCAAACACATGCGCAGTTCAACAGTTCAAAGTAGGACTAAACTTTGAGAGATTGTAAATGTCGTAATTTTCTGTTCTTGCAGAACAAATTACTTCAATATAAGTAATGGTTTAAAATATATATAGCATTTTTTACACACAACGGATGTAATACTCGAGTATTAAATTAAATGAGTACACATTAAATTTAATAAAAATTTATAGAGTACATAATATTATAGACATTCTATTATACCTATTCTAGATTGTATAATAGAAGGTGCATAATAATATAATATTTTGTATTACTCCAGTCAGGCATAACAAAATGCTATAGTAAAATACAGAAAGGCCTTTGAAACTAGATAAATATTTTCGTATTTGAGAAAAAACTAAATCAATAGCTCTTAAATTCAAAAGAAAGGAGCGTTAGCTTTTTTCTGGATGTATCCCCAATGGATAGAAAAAAAACTTATTACTAACTGAAAACCTAAAAATATTACTTATAAACATAGAAATATTGATTTTAAGCTAATAAAAAATTGAGTTTTTATCAAGTAATATTATCAATGTAAGAATCTAAAGGAAGTAATATGTGTACATATTGAATTTTGAAATGAAGGTTTGGAATTTATAGTTCCAATAGACAATTAATAATCAAAATATTAGACCTTTCTGAATGTTTATCAAAAGTGAGATTTGATATAATATGATTTCAAACTCATTATAGATTAAAGAACTTAAATTAAATAATTGTATAGTTGTAGAATTAAAGTAACTTATTAAACTACACCTATGTTACTTTGAGGAGAACAAAAATTATCGATACGTCAGCTTGGGCATCTAGGAAGTTACAAACTTGCAAAATAAACAGTACTTTGTTTTTGCGAGAGGCTGATATAAAAACACAATTTAATATGATATTTCATATTTAGCGTATCACCTCGTGTATACAATACACCATCCTAATTTTTAAGCCCAAACTTACGTTTATTGCAAATTTACCGTCATATTATTTAAAAAATTTAAATCTAATATGAAGCATTGAAAATTAAATAAGGACTGAAATAGATTTTATACATTTATCTGTAACTAATTTTCCAGTATTCATTTTGGTATTGTAGAAATTATGGCATATCTAGCCTGCAAGAAAAATTATTATTTATTTATATACAGTCCAATACATGAGACAGATTTAGGCCGCACATAATTGTATTAATTAAAGTGTAATATGTCTCTTCTAAGGTCTTTTAAATATTCTATTTTCACAATGACAATAAGAGATACGTAGTGATGGAATAACTGAATTATAATTCTTGACCAACAACTATGAAGTAGATAGCTTTTGTCAAAAATATTTCATTGGAGACCACCAGAATGTGTCGATGTGTCTACGATGTGTTCCGGGTGACGGGCATTCGACCCGGAAGGGCATTAGAAACATATATACACACACACACATAAGCCCAAACAGTGTAATAATAATGAAATTAGGTAATAATTTCAAATACTCATATGAACTATTTGTCACCATACATTGAAAATAAAGATTCATTTCGCTATTTAAACTCTGTAAGTACAGAGGGATATATCCGTTAGATACGTTATTTGGTGAAGAAAGAATCGCGTTATTGGTAATTGGAATCGTCAACGAAAGACTTTATTAGAGGAGGAACTTTAAAGTGAGGAGAATTTTCCCTAGTCCTGCTTTGTAAATTCAGTTTAACAATTAACACATATATTGGGGTTATGTTTCATTTTTCATTGTTGTAGTATGACATTTATGTTAAGATAAATATAGCCAATATACAAACATATGTTAGGGGAGGGTTGGGTTTGGCAACTATCTTTGTGTGCCAGTGAAATACACGTTTGTTATACTGCCAAAGTCATTAACCCTGTATACTTACTTCTAGTTTATATTCCACAGATATATGTATAGTCCATATACATACATATGTGGGGGGGGGGGGTTGGCGACTATCTTTGGGAGGGTAGGTGGGTCAATACCATTGTACTTTATATGAGGGTGAGTGGGTCAATACTACAGTACGTGTATTAGGGTGAGTGGGTCAATACTACAGTACGTGTATGGGAGGGTGAGTGGGTAAATACCACTGTACGTTATGGGAGGACGGATGGGTCAGTACCACTGTACATGTATGGGAGGGTGAGTGGGTCAATACTACAGTACGTGTATGGGAGGGTAAGTGGGTAAATACCACTGTACGTGTATGGGAGGACGGATGGGTCAGTACGTGTATGGGAGGACGGGTGGATCAGTACCACTGTACGTGTATGGGAGGGTGAGTGGGTCAATACCACTGTACGTGTATGGGAGGACGGGTGGGTAAGTACCAATGTACGTGTATGGGAGGGTAAGTGGGTCAATACCACTGTACGTGTATGGGAGGACAGAAGGGTCAGTACAGTGGTACGTGTATGGTAGGAAGGGTGGGTTAGTACCATTGTACGTGTATTAGGGTGAGTGGGTCAATACTACAGTAGGTGTATGGGAGGGTGAGTGGGTCAATACCACTGTACGTGTATGGGAGGACAGAAGGGTCAGTACAGTGGTACGTGTATGGTAGGAAGGGTGGGTTAGTACCATTGTACGTGTATGGTAGGACGAGTGGGTAAGTACCATTGTACGTGTATGGTAGGACGAGTGGGTCATTACCACTGTACGTGTATGGTAAGACGGGTGGGTCATTACCACTGTACGTGTATGGTAGGATGGGTAGGTCAGTACCACTGTACGTCTATGGGAGGACGGATGGGTCAGTAACACTGTACGTGTATGGGAGGACGGGTGGGTCAGTACCATTGTACTTGTATGGGAGGATGGGTGGGTCAATACCACTCGTCCTCCCATACACGTACAGGAGTCCTCCCGTACGTGTATGGGAGGGTGGATTGGGCAGTACCGCTGTACGTGTATGGGAGGGTGGATTGGGCAGTACCATTGTACGTTTATGGGAGGGTGGGTTGGTAAATACCACTTTTAACAAGAGAATTATAATCACGGTATCTTTTTCTGAGGGAAGTTTGAAATTCTGACAAAAGTGTTGGTATCAATCACATCAAGTCTTTAAGTACGTTTCTGGAGATAGTTTTGAGAAAACGACGTTTCGACCGATATGTGTTCATTGTCAATGCATTATAGTTCTAAATAACAGTTTGTAACAAATAAAAATAAAATATGCTTATTTCTTGTAACAGAGTAGAAATAATTCTCCTGGTAGTTTGATAGATTATGCTTATTTCGTTTATTATGTTGATTGATATGTATGTTGTATAACTGCTTCCTCTAAAACGCAGATGCTTTCTTGAAAATGCATTTTGAATGATCGATATTTGTACTCGCCCTCTTGGCAGAAGTCCCGCTAGCTAAGCATTTTCAACCCCCGCCCTCCCTCACTGCCAAGACACGCACCTTCACAACTGCAGATATTGGAAACTAATTTGCTTTATTGCTTACTCATTCAACTTACCTGCTAACGCCAATATTGGATCGTAATGTTTTTGTGTCACATATCTCTGTGATGAACTACGTGATTTAATGATTTACGTCATATTTTTGTATATCATAATACACTATATAAAACAGTATAGTGTCGATGAAAATCAATTAATATCAATATTTGATATTTATATAATGAGTATATTTTATAGTTTATTAATACAAAGTTTTCTAAAATCATACTAAAGAAACGAGCAAAAATGTTAGACTATGCACTGTTAGTCAACATCTAAGAAATATTATCGAATAACCATTTAGTAAATAATTGTAAAAAGGAAAAAATTAATTAACTTTAATAAATAAAAAATGAATGATATATGATTTGTAGAGATGCCCAATTAATATACAGTTTCCGCCACCTGTTAAGACGAGTTCATTTTTTATCTATTGGCCTCTTCGACCACTGGCTTAACGTGACTTCCAAACCACAGGTAAAACAGGCACAGGGGTAAAAAGTCCACTGAAACTTTCCTACCACCACATTTACTATCAAAGGTTCTCTTTTCTAAAATATGATCATAATATGTTAAATATTATAAGAGCTTGCCTATCATGACAGTTTTCATCATACATTTATGATATTAAACATATGTTAAGTATTTACATGGAAATTGCATATGAACCTATAAACACAATTCAATCAAATTCAACGCCCCACGAGATTTCTGACTTATTTACGAACATTCTGATATTTACGACTCAGATTTCTGACTTAATATTTAGAAAAACCTATTGAGGACACAACTTTGAAATTGTTATACTTATTTATATTAATGCTTAATGATGTTATTGAATTAGTAAAAGGCCTATACTTTTATTTGCAAAATAAATAAATAAATGCCCAAAAAATAATTGTGCTGCATAATTTATTTAGTTTTACATCTTAATGCTATTATATTCGATAACAATATTTATATAACTACTAGCTGACCCGGCGAACTTCGTATCGCCTAAGTTATAGGTTTCCCCTAAGACAGACCGATGGAAAGAACATCATGTTGTATGTGTATTGAATTTATTAAACATTAGTCGTTGTTAATTTAGTTGTAGTGAATATTTTGGTAGTCAAAAAGATAGAGTAAGTGTTTGGGGATGTTGATTTATGATTGAAAGGTAATTTAGCAAATTTAATCATGCCGAACTGTACAAAATAATAAAATATCAAAATATAATTTTCAAATAATAATTGCAATTCAAATAATTATCAAAATTTAATATAAACAACAAATTAAGACAATGAAAAATAAACATTATCAGTTTCTTAGTGCAATGGAGTGTACGATATTTTTAGTGAGTCCATCTTTAGCAAAAACAAACAAACTGGATGGTTTGCCCACTCGAGAACACGCCACGTATAATTGGCCGTGTGAAAAACACGGTGTGGCCAAATCTAATCCACAAACCGACAATGTTTGCCCTTGGGACTTATTGATTGTCATTGAAAATGCCAATTTGATTGGAAATTGAACCAGTTTGAATTCAATTGGCACATCTGTTGGAATAATAGGGATTCGTGGCAGTAATACATCTTCCCCTTGGAACTTGCCATTCAAAATGGTGGCTTCGACAACATTTTTCATTAATGTTTTAATAACTAATCTTGTGCCATTACACAGCTTTGGTGGGTTCAAATTGCGAAGCAAAATAACTGGAGATCCAACCTTTAGTTGTAAAAGGTGCGGTGGCATGCCTGGCAAATCTAATGAGTTCAAAAATTCGGAGGGATAATTTACAGCTTCGTTGGCATCGCAAACAGTATCAATAGATTTGTATGACACCAAATCCCCTGGCAACAACTGTTGTATGTTGAAATTCATATCGTTAACGTCCACATTTTTAGATGCCAGAATTGCTCTTTCTGCTAGCCACTCATGGTTCATGTATTGTGTTTGTATATTGGGAAATATATTTTCAATTAGAGCAATTTGTGAATTAACGACGGTGCAGAAATTGGCCGGCAATTTAATGAATTGAGTATTTTCATGTAGATCTACTTTTCCATTGCCAATATCTAGCAGTTGTTTTGAGAAGTTTTCAGCGGATGGATCTTGAAGCAGTAATACGCGCATATTTACTTTCAGATGTAATATTTCAACATTACGCCACAGTGTTGATGATTTCAAGCAAGCATTAATCTCATCAGCGTATGTTGAACGTGGAATTACGGGAAGTTTTTGTCTGAAATCACCTGACAGGAGTAACAGAGTGCCTCCAAATAGTTTGTCGTTGTTTTTTATGTCTTTTAAAGTTCTATTTAACGCCTCAAGTGAATGTTTATGTGCCATAGTGCACTCATCCCAGATAATAATTTTACAATGTTTTAATACTGTGGACATTGATGATTGTTTTTTTATGTTGCACACTGCGTCTGGATTGTTTTGAATATTTAATGGCAGCTTAAATGCTGAATGAGCTGTTCTGCCTCCATCCAATAACGTAGCTGCAATGCCAGATGAAGCTACGGCCAATGCAATACCATTAGTTGATCGTACTTTGGAGAGAATTAGTGAAATTAAGAATGTTTTTCCAGTCCCACCTGGAGCATCCAAAAAAAAAGAATCCACCTTGTTCTGCCGAAACTGCTGTCATAATACGGTCGTAAATGCTTCTTTGTTCTTGATTAAGTAGTGGGACATTGAGATTAACAATCGCTTCCATCTCTCTAGTATTGTATTGTAGTTCACGATTCATCTCATTGTTCATTAAATCATGTGCACATCGATTTGGCGAATGCATACCGAAATGGCTGAGTGGTAAATTGGAAATCACAAAGCAAAGATCCTCGATAGCAATAAGTGCTTCATTGTACATAGCGTCACTGAATTGTATTGTTAGATCGTTGTACCGTGTACGATGCCGATGCAATATATCTTCAGTCATTGAATCTTTGTGATAATCCCACAACGTTTCAGCTCGGGCTGGGAAACATGTAGTCAACACTATAGCAAATAGTAGCCGAATTTGTATTGCTGTACAGTTCAATGCTGCTTCCGTAAGCATATAGTCCCACTGGTTGTCATCTTCCAGCAAGCCTAGCGCAAGACATGCATCTTTATAAGTTGCACACTGTTGTCCATTAATTGTACGTATATCTTGAAATGATAATGGGCCGGTTACATTAACCAACAATAGTCGCAAATAAAAACACTCAGTCTGCCTTGGATTGACTGTAAATACTCGCCCCAAGGTGTTTGATTTGAATAAACCGGGGTATCCATCAACTGGGGTGCCTTGCTTGCGGGGTATCCATGTTTTTGTTTGATTCCATGTGAAATAGTGTGGTACTTCTGAATAGAGTAGTGTTCTTGCAAAAGCACCAATAGCATCAGCACGATTACACAATAGAAAAAACTCTGTGAGAGTAGTTTTCGGTGGATTCATTGCACGATCGATCGCTGTTTCGTTTGTGAAAAATACACGCTGGCCGTTTTCAAGATGGACAGCTAAATGAATGACTGCTGGATCCCTTTCATGAATTTGGAAACCAAAGATATGCCAAACAGCTTCATTAGAGCTGATATACCGGCCAATTTGGTAGAGAGTTATTTCATCAGTGTTATTTACTGGAGGAGCAGTCGCATTGGTATTTTCAATACTAAACACAGCCATATCACTTCCTTTATTTACATTCTTGCAAATGTATTTTATGCTCTTTACCGAACTGCAGAACTCAACATTAATATGAGCATTGTATGTTTTACACAGCAGAGGTGAATATGGGACCACCCAACGATTGTCAATGTCAATTTCTGCTCTGTTCACATATTTTGAAAATGATTGCCCTCCATTTTCAGTATTTCTTCGAAGATAAAATGGATATCCGTCGACATTTGTAATTGTCTCGTTATTGAAATTTTTTGGAAAACTCTTTATACATTTTCCATCAGCCATGCAAGGCGAAGAACGATTCAGGTCACCGCATGGGCCATGAATCATGTTAGTTGTCACAATATCAAACAGTAATTGATCTGTTGACCGATCTGGAATTTCTGCAGAAATTATACTATCTATTTCTTCAGGACGTATTTTGTCGATTAGCCAAACCAAAATGTGGGCATGAGGTAATCCTCGTTTCTGCCATTCTACCGAATACATCCAGCAACGTGTAGGGCCGAATACGTGTAACTTTGTAATGAAACTCATTAAAGACTTTAACTTTTGTTTAAAGACACGGGCTGTAATGTCATGACGATGTATTGCATTTTGTCCTGGCAATAATAAATTTGTAATCTCAGGCCATTTCGGATTACATGTAAAAGTTATAAATAAACATGGTCGTCCGTATTCGCGGACGAAAGTCATAGCATCCTGGATATATTCTTGCATGTGACGTGGACTTCCTATATACGTTGATGGTAGAATGACGGAGTTACCAATTTCGGCTGTGTCGGCGTTGTTCACAATAGCGTCTCTCAAGTGAATATATTCTTCAGCACGCAGCTTCTTTTGATTAAATCGTAAGTATCGTAGTCGTTCGTTTTCTATTTTCACGTACATGTCGACCATGAATTGTTGGCAAAGTTCACGGCACCGTAGAATGACGTTGTCATGATCGCGTCTAATCATCAGATGATACGCATAAAAATCCTTCGAGCTAACTTTCTTGTTTGTTTCGGCTCCTGTAGCGGGATCTTTTTGTTTAATATCTATGTAATATCCGTCTTGTCCCTTATAAAACATTAGTGGATATTGTAGAGCGTCGTATGAACGGTGTGTATCAGCAATGAACTCAAGATTGTTATTTCTTTTGCGAATAACAATTTCACGCTTAGCTGTACGGTCGCCAACCATAATTCCAGCAACGTCGTCAACAACAGGTGCATTGAATCTACGAATGTGCTCTCCAGATGGTGTTTTATCAGGATTGATGATAATTGCGTGATTGTCGCTTTGCAATTTGTGCATGTGTAATTTGAACAATTTCAACAATTCATTGTGCTCATTCAATAAATCGTCCAGCTCGCCGAGAATACGTCTGGCAAATTGTGAATTAAGGTTATTGTATTTTAAACGTGCATCCACGCGATTGGCTAGCGCGCTTTCGGTGTCCTCGCCACCCATAAAGTAAATTTGTAAAAATTTATGTGGTTCATTTGGCATAGGAAGCAATGAGCCTACTTTGTGGTAAATTTGGCCTTTGATTTTGAACGTTGTATTAAATTGTTGACCATTTGCAGCATTATTGTTAACTATTTCTGTTGCTCTGAACGATGTCATTTGAAAACATGAATTGAATGTTCTAATTGATTTCAGGAACATGTTAGAATCAGGATGCGTACCATTAAGTAAACCTTTCAATGGTTCAGGTGGTGATTCAATTACTGGTAGTTGCACTTTACCTGTGGCGCAACACATCCCGGCTGGCTCATTTTTGAATTTAAGCGCCTTACAATTCGCACATTCATTGTCCATATCACCAATCGCCACTTTGGAATGATCAAAATATTTAACGTCGGGTTCATACTCAAATGCTAGACGACGGAATGTATGCGATATAAAAGCTCGATGCACTTGTTGTCGTCGTATGTCATTTTCTCTGCGTGCTTCAACTATGTATCGACGCGCTTGTCTTTGTTGTAGTCGTCTTTCTTCATTTCTTTCAGCGCGATCATCTTGTGACTGTGATGCGCGCAATTGCGACATGTTCACGCGCACAACTTCATTTTCCTGTTGAATTTGGACGTCTGTCCTTTGGGCTCTTAGATTTCGCCTTTGTATAGCTCCAGCCGTTCGACGGCCCAAATTTGACCCTCTTCGCCTTGCTGGCATTGTTCACTGTAAAAACACAGATTAAACTAAAATACTTAACCATAAATTTCAAAATTAGTGAACCACTAACTACATTACAAAACCTGAATAATAACTTCTTAGCAATATAATAACAGCTGTCTTTGTTTTGTTTATAAATATTAAATTACAAATAATAAAAACATGTGATTTAACTTGACATCCAAATGCTCTGTAGAGCCCAAACTCCGAGAATATAGTATTATATGCAGTGTGTTCGGAATTCGTCCGCCATATTGAAACGGATAAGAATTTCGAAACGGGAAATAGTTTACGTCCGATTCGCATACCTACAGAATTTACACACCAAATTTCATAACGATCGGTGAAGTCGTTCCGGAGGAGTTTGCAGACAAACACTGTGACACGAGAATTTTGTATATTAGATTTTGTACTACGTCGTATGTGTAAAAATCTAATATTAACGGTTCTGATATTTTTGGGGAAATGGTCCCTTTATGTCTAAAATTCCAAACCTTTGGGTAAAATCTAAACACTTAGATACTACTCATTTATTGGGAAAAATGAAAGAACATAAGGTGTGTGACCTTAACACCTCTTGCACAGTGGTCTGAACGTTTAGTTTTTCCCGTCACACCCTAACGCACGTATTAAGTTCAGCAGGTAAGTGTAGATAGGGTTCGGACGTCCTCATGGACTCGGCAGAATATACTCTGTTAGTTAAACGTTTTATTATTCTCGTATTTCTTTTATAACTTTCAATTGATTTCAATTTGATATTTTGTTGCTTGTATTATTTTTATTGTATTGTTTTCATATTTGCATGTATTCGCACCTTTCTGATGGAGTCAATCTATCACTATGTATTTATTAGTATGTAGATGTTTAAGTTGTTTTGATATTGATATGGCTCAACTCAACTAGGATAATGTAGTAAGTGAAACTGAGGATGACAAGATTTTGTATATGTCAAAACGTTGTGTTTGCTTTATGAACAATTGAATCGTTTGACACCTGCAACAAATCAACAACTAGGAATAACATTCTATAGGGCGGGGGAAAAACCCCGCACCATCCTTGTAGTTTTTTAAATAAACAAGATGGGAATTAGAGTCTTTTACAATCTCTTTAGCTATTGGGTAGCTACTTTAAGGTACAATTGGTAATCATCTCACTCTAATAGGGGACGTCCTATCGAGGTATCATCAATATTCTTAATTAAAGCCCATGTATTAAATCAGTTTAAAGGGTATACTTTAACAAACTGAATGCTGCAAATCCCATCTCTATGGAGTCACCCTATCAGGAATTAGAGCAATTTGAATATTTTAATTTTTAATATTCAAAGGGCTCTATTTTCTGATAGAGTGGCCCCTCAGAGATGCAGTTTGTGGCATTCAAATCAATAACATACGACCTTTAAGATGATGACTAGACTTATGATTATTAAAGAAATATTGATGGTTTCCATAAATGAAGGTAGAATTATTTTGTTCCACTAAATTTTATAACTAACGCTACATCTTTTTACAGGTCATATGTTACTGATTTGAATGCCCCAAACTGCATCTCTGAGGGACCACTCTATCAGAAAATAGATCATTTTGAATATTAAAAATTAAAATTTTTAAATTGATCTAATTCCTGATAGGGTGACTCCATAGAGATGGGATTTGTGGCATTGTACTCTACTAGTAAATACATTTAATTTGATGTACTATTTGACCTATGCTATCGTTTAAGATTTCCTTCTAACTCCATGATCGCCCTGAACATGACAGAAAAAAAGAAGAAAAAAACTGTAGTTACTTCAATAAATAGATTTATAAGTGTAAATATGATGTACTATGTTTTATTTCTGTACCTGTAAGAGTTCGGAAATTATTAAGGCCGTGCGGGACCTTTTGCCCACCCTGTATAACACAGTCATATTAAAGAATTATTTCACATTACTTTGTTCAAATCCATCGAGAACGTTATATTGTTTAAATAGGTATTATGTCCCTGGTGGTAACAGTTGGACAGTTTGGAAGTTAGGTGTAGTCCTCAGAGGGTCAGACGCCGATAGGCTAGAGTTTTGATAACCACGTTAAGCCCCAGAGCCTCATATGTACTCGGTTGGGCACCAGCTTGCACACTGTGCCCGTATGGTATATTGAAGTATTCACATTTTGTCACCACAGTTTGTCTTCCGTTTCCAGTGAATTGTCCTTAAATAACACTAGACAGATGACGTTTTATAGTGATGTTTAGTAAACTTGGATTATATTTCACAGTTTATGTAATAATATAGTTATTTTAGGGATATTTAATGTAATAAAATGTACTTAAAGAAAACGGTTTTTTGCTGTTAGGTGCTATAAAAAATATTAATATTTCTTATTTGACGGCCATGGTAAATTAAGTGCTTTTTAATTTACCATGGCCCTCAAATAAGAAAATCCTAATAATTGCTACAGCACCTAACAGCAAACAATTATTGTTTTCTTACAGTACATTTTAGTAAATTAAATATACTACAAATAACTGTAATGTTACATAAATTGTGATAATATATCAAAGTTTTGTTTAGGAATTGAAACCTAATTTATAAACACTACAATTTTTGTAATTATATTATTAGTTTTTAAACGGTTTGTAATTTAACATTAACAATGATAATAATCTCTCATCATCCATTTCAAGTTATTATCCAACAGATACAAGCGTTTTCGATCAATCCATTCTTTCCTACCTTTTATCTATCACTAATTTAAGATACTTGAAAAGAAAGCAGAATATAGATATTATTTACATATTTTATTGTTTCGGTTTAGTTAGTGTCCATTAAATAGCTAAAGTAACACGTTATTTTTCCATACAAATAAATTAAAATGAGATTTCATTGATATAAAAATAATTGGTGAAAATCCAGACATGTGTTCATTGAAAGTAAGTTTATTTTAACATGTCAAAATATACTGTAATCTGACAAGTCTTCAAAAAAGACAAGCCCACATTCCCACTAACACGATTCTTAAGACCACACACCTGCCTTAAAAAACGACCGTTATGACCCCCTCGGCCTACTTCATACACATTTCTTACTCACATCTCACCCTCCCTCACATACGATTCTTACAGCCTATCCCTCCCTCACATATGATTCTTACAGCCTATCTCACATACGATTCAAATTACCCAAGCTTCCTCTATTTTACAGAAATCTTACGCCACATCCAACCTTCCTCACATACGAATCTCACAGCCTAACCACTCCCTCACATACGATTCATATTACTCAAGCTTCCTCACTTTTACAATAATCTTACGCCACATCCAACCTTCCTCACATATGATTCTTTTATCCTACCCCTCCCTCACATCTGATTCTTACTACCCAAGCTTCCTCCCTTTTACAATAATCTTATGACACATTCAACTTTTCTCACATATTATTCTTACTGCCTACCCCTCCCTCACACACGCTTCTTATTAACCCAAGCTTCCTCCCTTTTACAATAATCTTATGACACATTCAACTTTTCTCACATATTATTCTTACTGCCTACCCCTCCCTCACACACGCTTCTTATTAACCCAAGCTTCCTCCCTTTTACAATAATCTTATGACACATTCAACTTTTCTCACATATTATTCTTACAGCCTACCCCCTCCCTCACACACGCTTCTTATTAACCCAAGCTTCCTCCCTTTTACAATAATCTTATGACACATTCAACTTGTCTCACATATTATTCTTACTGCCTACCCCTCCCTCACACACGCTTCTTATTAACCCAAGCTTCCTCCCTTTTACAATAATCTTATGACACATTCAACTTTTCTCACATATTATTCTTACTGCCTACCCCTCCCTCACACACGCTTCTTATTAACCTAAGCTTCCTCCCTTTTACAATAATCTTACGACACATCCAACCGTCCTCACATACGAATCTCACAGCCTAACCCCTCCCTCACACACGCTTCTTATTAACCTAAGCTTCCTCCCTTTTACAATAATCTTACGACACATCCAACCGTCCTCACATACGAATCTCACAGCCTAACCCCTCCCTCACACACGCTTCTTATTAACCTAAGCTTCCTCCCTTTTACAATAATCTTACGACACATCTAACCGTCCTCACATACGAATCTCACAGCCTAACCCCTCCCTCACACACGCTTCTTATTAACCTAAGCTTCCTCCCTTTTACAATAATCTTACGACACATCCAACCGTCCTCACATACGAATCTCACAGCCTAACCCCTCCCTCACACACACTTCTTATTAACCTAAGCTTCCTCCCTTTTACAATAATCTTACGCCACATCCAACCTTCCTCACATACGAATCTCACAGCCTAACCACTCCCTCACATACGATTCATATTACTCAAGCTTCCTCACTTTTACAATAATCTTACGCCACATCCAACCTTCCTCACATATGATTCTTTTATCCTACCCCTCCATCACATCTGATTCTTACTACCCAAGCTTCCTCCCTTTTACAATAATCTTATGACACATTCAACTTTTCTCACATATTATTCTTACTGCCTACCCCTCCCTCACACACGCTTCTTATTAACCCAAGCTTCCTCCCTTTTACAATAATCTTACGACACATCCAACCTCTCTCACATACGATTCTTACAGCCTAACCCCTCCCTCACACACGCTTCTTATTAACCCAAGCTTCCTCCCTTTTACAATAATCTTACGACACATCCAACCGTCCTCACATACGAATCTCACAGCCTAACCCCTCCCTCACATACGCTTCTTACTACCCAAGCTTCCTCCCTTTTACAATAATCTTATGACACATTCAACTTTTCTCACATACGATTGCTTACTGCCTACCCCTCCCTCACACACGCTTCTTATTACCCCAAGCTTCCTCCTTTTACAATAATCTTACTGACACATCCAACCTCTCTCACATACGATTCTTACAGCCTAACCCCTCCCTCACGCACGCTTCTTATTAACCCAAGCTTCCTCCCTTTTACAATAATCTTATGACACATCTAACCTTCCTCACATACTATTCTTACTGCCTACCCCTCCCTCACACACGCTTCTTATTAACCCAAGCTTCCTCCCTTTTACAATAATCTTACGACACATCCAACCTCTCTCACATACGATTCTTCCAGCCTAACCCCCTCCTCACACACACTTCTTATAACCTAAGCTTCCTCCCTTTTACAATAATCTTACGACACACTCCAACCGTCCTCACTACGAATCTCACAGACCTAAACCCCTCCCTCACACACGCTTCTTATTAACCTATAGCTTCCTCCCTTTTACAATTAATCTACGACACATCCACCGTCCTCACATACGAATCTCACAGCCTAACCCCTCCCTCACCACACACTTCTTATTACCTAAGCTTCCTCCCTTTTACAATAATCTTACGACACATCCAACCGTCCTCACATACGAATCTCACAGCCTAACCCCTCCCTCACATACGCTTCTTATTACACAAGCTTCCTCCCTTTTACAATAATCTTACGACACATCCAACCTCTCTCACATATGATTCTTACAGCCTAACCCCTCCCTCACACACGCTTCTTATTAACCCAAGCTTCCTCCCTTTTACAATAATCTTACGACACATCCAACCGTCCTCACATACGAATCTCACAGCCTAACCCCTCCCTCACACACGCTTCTTATTACACAGCTTCCTCCCTTTTAAAATAATCTTACGACACATATAACCTTCCCTCACATATGATTTTTATTTTATTTTATTTACATGCTTTGATACAGTTAGGAGACCATTTACACAAAAGCAGTTCATTCCATTATAAAGTTCACTGTGGAGGTCTTTGAGCTCAATTCATTTTCTTATGGATTAAAAGTATTAATACTTTCTCATAAATAAATACGACAATAAATAAATAATAATAATAAATAGCAATAGTAATAACCTGTAAACGAATTAACAATTTTTTCTTTTTAATAGACTATGTAAATAGATAACAAATAATACATAACAATGATAATAATAAATAACAATAGTAATAACTTGTATATGAATAAAAACTTTGTGACTAGACTATGTAAAATGATAACAAACAATAGATAAACATATAACAAGAAATACCACTAACAATTCTTCATTGACACTCATATAAAGTGTAAAAATAGAGCTTGAATACAATGTAATTAAATAAAAATGAAGAATATAATTGTGTGTACAATATTAATTTAGTGATGGAGAGAAAAATAGTTTATTCATGTATTTAACATTATTAACCCAGCTAAACATTTTAATTTAAACACTTTTGGAGAGTCAAAGAATAAGTCTTAATCATTATTGACTGAAATTAGTATATTGAAGGATCTCATAAGTTGAAAAAGAGGGGAAGAGGCGTGTGAGGCTGTACGATAGTGAGGGAGAGAGAAGAGGAGTTTATTTCTACTCCGAAAAGAGGGAACACGGAAAGACATACCGGCCAGGCTAGCGGCGTCCCCAAACCTACCCCGCGCCAATCTATACAGGAATACCAGACCCATGAGTGTTCTCCTCAGGGCCAGACTGAAAACCAAACATCACTAGCAATTTATGGTATGGAATCGTATACGTGTAGACATTAAAACATTTATAAAATAAAAATCGTAAAGAACGTTTCTGAATTCTTTCTAGCGCATCTCTATACGTATATGAAATGGATTACAAATTACTGCACCACTTTCCAACCTCGACCTGACCGATGAGAGATAAAGCGTAATTAAAGTTTCAGTATTTCTAAAATTTATATATTGTCTAAAAATAAGACCCATCAATTTAGAACAAGAAGTTATGCATGCCTCAACATGTGGATTAAAAGATAATGTATGAGTCATATAGACTCCTAAATCCTTAATTTTATTTACTCTACTAATTAGGACTCTATTTAAAAAATAATCACAATTTTCATTGTCCTGATCTCTAGTAAAAGTCATTAAATAGCATTTCGAAACATTAAAAGTCATTTTATTATTTCTGCTCCATTCAAAAACAATGTCTAAATCTTGCTGTAAACTAACGGTATCTTCAGGTCTCTATATACGTTTAAACAATTTTAAATCATCGGCAAATAATAGTGCCTTAGCAGACGAAATGCAATCACTCAAATCATTGACTAATATCGTAAAAAGACAAGGCCCCAAATTAGAACCCTGTGGTACTCCCGATTAAACTGTGAAAGTTGACGATGAAGCCTCATTATAAGAAACAAACCATTTTCTATTTACAATATATGATTTGAAAAAGCATAGTAAATTATTTGAGACGCCATAAGAATGCAGCTTTTTTAATAAAATTGAGTGATCGGCCTTATCAAATACCTTGGCCAGGTCACAACCTAACCACTCCCTCACATACGATTCTTATAATAATCTTACGACACATCCAACCTTCCTCACATATGATTCTTTTATCCTACCCCCACCCTCACATCCGATTCTTACTACCCAAGCTTCCTCCTTTTTACAATATGACACATCCAACTTTCCTCACATATGATTTTTACAGCCCACCCCCTCCCTCACATACGATTCTTATTACACAAACTTCCTCCCTTTTACAATATTCTTACAATATATCCAACCTTCCTCACGGTTCTTACTACCCAAGCTTATCCCTTTTACAATAATCTTACGACACATCCAACCTCTCTCACATACGATTCTTACAGCCTACCCCCTCCCTCACACACGCTTCTTATCACACAAGCTTCCTCACTTTTACAATAATCTTACGATACATCCAACCTTCCTCACATATGATTCTTACAGCCTACCCCCTCCCTCACACAAGCTTCCTCACTTTTACAATAATCTTACGATACATCCAAAATTCCTCACATATGATTCTTACAGCCTACCCCCTCCCTCACACAAGCTTCCTCACTTTTACAATAATCTTACGATACATCCAACCTTCCTCACATATGATTCTTACAGCCTACCCCCTCCCTCACACACGCTTCTTATCACACAAGCTTTCTCACTTTTACAATAATCTTACGATACATCCAACCTCTCTCACATACGATTCTTACAGCCTACCCCCTCCCTCACACACGCTTCTTATCACACAAGCTTCCTCACTTTTACAATAATCTTATGATACATCCAACCTCTCTCACATACGATTCTTACAGCCTACCCCCTCCCACACACACGCTTCTTATCACACAAGCTTCCTCACTTTTACAATAATCTTACGACACATCCAACCTCTCTCACATACGATTCTTACAGCCTACCCCCTCCCTCACACACGCTTCTTATCACACAAGCTTCCTCACTTTTAAAATAATCTTACGACACATCCAACCTCTCTCACATACGATTCTTACAGCCTACCCCCTCCCTCACACACGCTTCTTATCACACAAGCTTCATCACTATTACAATAATCTTACGATACATCCAACCTCTCTCACATACGATTCTTTCAGCCTACCCCCTCCCTCACACACGTTTCTTATCACACAAGCTTCCTCACTTTTACAATAATCTTACGACACATCCAACCTCTCTCACATACGATTCTTACAGCTTACCCCCTCCCTCACACACGCTTCTTATCACACAAGCTTCCTCACTTTTACAATAATCTTACGACACATCCAACCTCTCTCACATACGATTCTTACAGCCTACCCCCTCCCTCACACACGCTTCTTATCACACAAGCTTCCTCACTTTTACAATAATCTTACGATACATCTAACCCTCCTCACATATGATTCTTACTGCCTACTCCCTCCCTCACACATGCTTCTTATCACACAAGCTTCCTCACTTTTACAATAATCTTACGACACATCCAACCTCTCTCACATACGATTCTTACAGCTTACCCCCTCCCTCACACACGCTTCTTATCACACAAGCTTCCTCACTTTTACAATAATCTTACGATACATCCAACCTCTCTCACATACGAATCTTACAGCCTACCCCCTCCCTCACACACGCTTCTTATCACACAAGCTTCCTCACTTTTACAATAATCTTACGACACATCCAACCTCTCTCACATACGATTCTTACAGCCTACCCCCTCCCTCACACACGCTTCTTATCACACAAGCTTCCTCACTTTTACAATAATCTTACGATACATCCAACCTTCCTCACATATGATTCTTACTGCCTACCCCCTCCCTCACACACGCTTCTTATCACACAAACTTCCTTACTTTTACAATAATCTTACGACACATCCAACCTCTCTCACATACGATTCTTACAGCTTACCCCCTCCCTCACACACGCTTCTTATCACACAAGCTTCCTCACTTTTACAATAATCTTACGATACATCCAACCTTCCTCACATATGATTCTTACAGCCTACCCCCTCCCTCACACACGCTTCTTATCACACAAGCTTCCTCCCTTTTACAATAATCTTACGTCACATACAACCTCTCTCACATACGATTCTTACAGCCTACCCCCTCCCTCACACACGCTTCTTATCACACAAGCTTCCTCACTTTTACAATAATCTTACGACACATCCAACCTCTCTCACATACGATTCTTACAGCCTACCCTCTCCCTCACACACGCTTCTTATCACACAAGCTTCCTCACTTTTACAATAATCTTACGATACATCCAACCTTCCTCACATATGATTCTTACAGCCTACCCCCTCCCTCACACACGCTTCTTATCACACAAGCTTCCTCACTTTTACAATAATCTTACGATACATCCAACCTTCCTCACATATGATTCTTACAGCCTACCCCCTCCCTCACACACGCTTCTTATCACACAAGCTTCCTCACTTTTACAATAATCTTACGATACATCCAACCTTCCTCACATATTATTCTTACAGCCTACCCCCTCCCTCACACACGCTTCTTATCACACAAGCTTCCTCACTTTTACAATAATCTTACGATACATCCAACCTTCCTCACATATTATTCTTACAGCCTACCCCCTCCCTCACACACGCTTCTTATCACACAAGCTTCCTCACTTTTACAATAATCTTACTATACATCCAACCTTCCTCACATATGATTCTTACAGCCTACCCCCTCCCTCACACACGCTTCTTATCACACAAGCTTCCTCCCTTTTACAATAATCTTACGTCACATACAACCTTCCTCACATATGAATTTTACAGCCTACCCCCTTTCTCAAACACGATTATTACGTCCCACACACCCAAACTGCTACATGATTTACCACTAAGCCCCCGTCCTCCAACATGATATTTACATTATATAACTTTAATGTTTACTCAAAAGAAATACAGATTACGTATTTATGGCTTAAATTCCCCACCAATTCCACATATTGTTAGACTTGTGATGAACCCTACGGGATGTTTTTACTATAGACATTTCTCAGAATTGTGGTGTCACGAGACTCCTGGCGATCATCGCGTGAGAAATTCTTTGATGTCATGACTCCAGTTGAGTTGTTTATCACATGAAATCTATTTACTTTTCCATCAGTATAGAAAGCAACGTACTCTTCGGGAGACATTATTATGGCTAGATGAATTATTCTTAAACTATAAAAAAAGAATATAATATATAATGTAAAACATAGAAACAAATAAAAAAACATTTTTACTGTACTTAATACTTATAATGCAGAAAAAACATTATTTTTGGAAGTTGCAGTTTGGTTGCAGTTTTGCTATTGAAGAAATTATATTCATATAATAACCAAAACATAAACATTTAGTATTAAATAGTTGGGAAACAGTATTAGTATTAAATAGTATTAGTATATTAGTATAGTATTAAATAGTATTAAAACAGAAAAACAGAAAAACAGAAAAACAGAAAAACAGAAAAACAGAAAAACAGAAAAACAGAAAAACAGAAAAACAGAAAAACAGAAAAACAGAAAAACAGAAAAACAGAAAAACAGAAAAACAGAAACACAGAAAAACAGAAAAACAGAAAAACAGAAAAACAGAAAAACAGAAAAACAGAAAAACAGAAAAACAGAAAAACAGAAAAACAGAAAAACAGAAAAACAGAAAAACAGAAAAACAGAAAAACAGAAAAACAGAAAAACAGAAAAACAGAAAAACAGAAAAACAGAAAAACAGAAAAACAGAAAAACAGAAAAACAGAAAAACAGAAAAACAGAAAAACAGAAAAACAGAAAAACAGAAAAACAGAAAAACAGAAAAACAGAAAAACAGAAAAACAGAAAAACAGAAAAACAGAAAAACAGAAAAACAGAAAAACAGAAAAACAGGAAAACAGGCCGTTTTTCTGTTTTTCTGTTTTTATGTTTTTCTGTTTTCCTGTTTTTCTGTTTTCCTGTTTTTCTGTTTTTCTGTTTTTCTGTTTTTCTGTTTTTCTGTTTTTCTGTTTTTCTATTTTTCTGTTTTTCTGTTTTTCTGTTTTTCTGTTTTTCTGTTTTTCTGTTTTTCTGTTTTTCTGTTTTTCTGTTTTTCTGTTTTTCTGTTTTTCTGTTTTCCAAGTCTTTCTGCATCGCAATATGCAACAAAAGAAGTCCACAGGTATGGTGGGAAATGTTCTTCTGGCTGGCGTGCGTGGCGAAGCCAAAGCTGATAAAAGATCTTGTTCATTCGAATTCATGTTTAATAATAAAGAATTTAGAAAACAACTCTATTTTTAGCCTGGGTTGGGCTAACTCGGGTTAAATCAACGTGGGTTAATAAAACCCGGGTTAAATCAACGTGGGTTAATAAAACCCGGGTTAACACAACGTGGGTTATTAAAGCCTGGGTTAAATCAACGTGGGTTAATAAAACCCAGGTTAACACAACGTGGGTTAATAACACCCGGGTTTACAGGTCTGGTGGGAAATGTTCTTCTGGCCAGAGCGTGTAGCTCTTTGGCGATGATTTCTCTCACATTCATAACTGGATTGAATTTTTTCCAATTCATAACTGATTAAGATTTTTGTAAACCAAAATATTTATTGGTTTTTAAGGGATTCCGCAGCCCCTCCCCGCTGCGGAAAGTGGTAGCCGACCTTCTTCTATTTGCCACCTCCTGCACGTCTGTGCTCCCTTACGAGTATTATTTAGTTATTGTTTTTTTATAATTTTTTTTGTATTTATTTTTTGTATTTTTTTGGGTCCCTCTGTAAGTAAAGACATCACTTTACTTAGAGAAGCCTTTCAATGTGACGTACAGACTTACAAAGGGGTTTTTTATTTATAAATTTGTTTTTATTATTTTTTAATTCTGTTTTTAACAGTAGATTTTTGTGTTTTTTTTTTTTGTTTTTTTTCTTCCTCACACACAGGACCTACGGATACTGTCCAGCCATAGAGTGTAACATTCAATCATACACGTACCTTACGAGGGCCCGGACTGCGACTTGAGGTCTTACGGGGATTAGCCCAACCCCAAGCTGCAGGACTGCCTCAGGTCTTATGCGTTTTACGGCTGCCTTAGAGAACAGTCGGGCTTTTTTATTGAATTTGGGCCGCCCTCACCTCGATGGTACGGTATTCTATAGAAATTCACACAGAGCTGGAGATATCCGTTAATAAATTGTAGTTATGTAAACTCACAAAAGTGTTCATATTATAACAGAATTTATTTTACAGATTGTTTTTTAAAGGTTGACGGTAAAAGAGTTTACTTAAAACTAACTTAACATTACTTACCTGGCGTAGGAGTTACCGTAATTAAGAAGAAGGTTCGTCCAGTACGAGGTTTTTACATTGCACTACGGACGGGTTGAGCCCATCCAATGTCGTAAATTGGGTTTCTACGGACATGTTAGTAACCTGTAACAGTGTGGTACTGTTAAAAGTACAGGTCTGGTGGGAAATAGGTCGATTGGGCGTTGCCGGTTCTTGAAGATCTATTGGACGTTGCAGGTCATTGGTTTTACGGGATTCCGCAGCCCCTCCCCGCTGCGGAAAGTGGTAGCCGACCTTCTTCTATTTGCTACCTCCTGCACTCTTGTGCTCCCACCCGTCTCCTTACTCCACCATCAGCGCGTCTAAGACGGCTCAGTCAATCATCGCTTCTTCATCGATGGAATAATGTCCCCATGGCAGGGTCTTTATGCCTCCTTCCAAAATGAAACGCTTATCATCGTAGGCTGAAAGCGCTATTTTATTTTGCTCTATGCTGTACAGTTCATGGCGGCGACTCCTAATTAGATTCATTTTTCTATTCACTTGGCAGGATTTATACTTTTCATTTCTCTCCAAAGCCTCATCCAACATAACATCCACAGTACTGTAGAGGAGACAGAATTTATCGAGGCACTCCTTATAGTCAGAAAACTCTAGTTCATTCTTTACTACAGATTTTTTGACTCCTTTTGCCTTTTTAGCTTCTCCGTTTTCAGACCGGCTAGCGTACATTTTAGAGCGTAGTCCCACGTACTCAAACATTATACGTCCGCTAAGCTCATCCTTCATCACACCCAACACTTTTTTATTAACTCTTGGAATGTCAAAACGGTTGGGGTCGGAGTAATCGCTGGTGTCGAATAGATGAATCATCTCCTTCATGTCTTTATACCAGTCAACTGTTTCAATCATATATGTAAGGGAGTCTGTGTCCGTATACTGGAGTTGCGCTTTTTCACCATATTTCTTCTTGATCACATTGTAGTGAAACTCATACATCAACAACTTAGAAACGTCCAGGATGCTCATGCCTACGTATATAGCCTTATTGAAGAACAGACGTGTCTTACTCATATGGACTGCAGCCAGGTGTTCTGTGAATATAGTACGGCTCTTGAAATTAGGCTGCGCCATCCACTTATCAGCTTGTGTTTCCTTGGTGGCGAGGCGGATATCCACTCTGTTTAGTATGTTTTCCATAGTTTTACCAAAGACTGAGTTGTTCATCAGCTTATAAAAGTCTTTCTCAAATTCGTTTGTTGCTCTTATTCTCATGTTGGTGTTTAAATCGATGTAAGCCTTTAGCCAAGTACTTTGCATAAAGCTGACAGCTCTATGGATTTTCTTCACCCGCATGCCAAGGGATATGTACTGTTTTAGGTTTCGGTAGTGAATAACATATTTCTCCTTGTTGAAGAGAGTGAGTAGGAGTTTCATGTTCTTGGAGCCTGGAGGAATGCGCTGCTCTGGTGCCAATGGATAGTCCGAATGGGTGTCGTGGAGCTCTCGAGGGTACTCTAGATCCACTTCGAAGATGTAGCCTCTAGGAGCGTCATCCGGTATGCTCATGATGTCGATGTTTTCAGGATCGTGCACCCATAGAAAGTCTGCATGAGGCATAGGCTGGCTCATAGCCCATCCATATAAATTATTGGCGTCGAGATATGTGAGGTAAGTAGTAGACCTGTCCATGTCATAATCCTCCATATAGGGGTTGTTTGCCTTTGCATAACGGTTGGAACACTGGGATATTCCTCCTCGAATTCCTCGGGCGATCATCAGCCGCATTTCATTGTCGGTCAACAGATCCAGTTCAACCCTCGTAGTTTTAAGCATTGCACTCCATGCAAGTCCGGGAGCGGTGAAATACCATGCTGGGTCGAGCTTGTAGGTGTTCATACAAACGTCTCTAAAGTTCTCCATGATGTCCGCCAAAAGCAGAACGTCCGTCTGGTTGTACAGGAGAGTGTATTCTTCCATGTTGGAGATTTTGAATGTGTTCCATACTGTCTGAGCGTGTTCGTGTTCTGCATCTGTGATATCCGTCTTGTTTAGCCTGTTGTAAAAGTCCTTCTTTTCTGGTAGGCTGGTGAGCTGATATTTTTCCAAGGAGTCCATATGGTCGTAGGGGTAGATACCCTTCTTGATGAGTAGTTGTAGTTTCTCTCCAGAGTAGAATTTTGATGTTTCGCGGAATTGTGGTGTCGTTAAGTTCTTCGCCAGTGAGTCGAGGCTGGACATCATAAAGCGACAAGAATCGAGGAACCGTAGTTTTACTCCTCCCTCAATCTCTACGGTGTAGGAAATGTATCGCTCCTCGTTATTAGGTATGACGCTAATAGTTTCATCATTGAGTCCGAACATTTTTATGAAAAGATGTGTGTCATAGCCGCTCAAGTTGTGGATGAAGATTGGAATGAAATTAGGTTTGCGGAACTTGAGATTGCAGGTGTTGTGAGCGATGCCTCTGAATTTTCCAGTAAGATGGTCGTGGTCTCTGACTTTGTAGTCTTCCGGGTCAGTAAAAGGCTTCTCGCAAATATGGCAGATTGTAGAGTTGGCGATGGTAGTGAGATCTTCTGGGGTTAGGTCCATCGGTTTGGCTGCTGCAGAAGAGTATAGGTGAGCAATTTTCTTCGACTCTCTGAACAGACTCTCAACAAAAACTTGTGCTGCATCGGATCCAAAGTATTTCACAGGTTCTCCGTAGTGATCATCAGCGTAAACAATATAGTAGCAGAAACTTACAGCCTCATGCTTCTGATACTGCTTGGTATATGATTTTGCTGCTCCATCCTCGTCCATCCTTTCATCCTCCTCCTCAATGGCGGTCAGCATGCATTCGAAGTCGGCGTATCCAGCGAAGGGTACTCTCATCGTTCTATTTCCTTCCTCGAACTTGATTTTGCTGCCCTGTTTAGGCATTTCAATCCTAACAGCTTCTTGGTCGTTGCAGTATTCCATGTGTGAGGCTAGCAGATCTTCTCTTCCATAGTGCTGTAGACACCTACGGCATATCCATGTTCTTTGATGGTGTTTTGTAATTTGCCGGCCAGATAATCTGACGAGATCTCGAATTAGGCAGTAGTGGGCGTTGTTCTTGTCCTTTATATACAGCAGGTCGATGTGTTTCTGCTGCTCCCTATCCGTGACCAGCAGCGGGTACACTACGAACTTTTCATCGTAGGCGTAGACATTGATGGAGATCCCAGACCTCTTCTCAAATAACTTGACGTGGTCGAGGCTGATGGGAAATGTTATGCCTTGAAGGAATTGGTCAAAGTCGTGCTCATAGGGTAGATAGTGTTGAACGCGATGAGGTTGGTCTTCTGGAGTCTACGGGGTGTAGTGCAGCCAGAACAGACCAGAGGAAACATTTCTGATCATTGTTCCGTATGTTCAGGACTGCGAATTTGGTCTTAATCTTGAGTGGTAGCTCTATATAGGTTGATCCCCTTAGTGGTACGTAGCGGTTGATT
This sequence comes from Stictocephala bisonia, assembly GCA_035578905.1. NCBI lineage: Eukaryota > Metazoa > Arthropoda > Insecta > Hemiptera > Membracidae > Stictocephala > Stictocephala bisonia. Next base: position 27,882 of record JAQJVL010001238.1, on the reverse strand, counting down.
CTAAGCTCCAATCCGATAATTTTAGCCAGAGTCCACCCGGATCCCTTGGCGTAGAATTCATCCATTTCTTTTAAGAGCTTCCCTTCAGCATCCTCCAGATAGTCCTCGATGTTAGTGGTTGGTAGGATAACCTCGTTCTTGGTCTTGAAGTTCATTTTCTTCGTCTCTTCCTTATCTCCGACAGGTTTTTTGTATTTTACGAGGAATATGAGGTTAGTCTTGATATTTTGTTCTTTTACGTGCTCCTCGATCTTGTCCCGAACGAGGCCTCGAGCTTGTTGTAGAAATCCAGCGGGGTCCTTGATGTTAGGCTTGTTATCGATGGAGTACGTCTTCATTCGTCCCTTGAATGCCTTCTCGATTTCAATGATTTCCAATTGTTTATGTCCTCCGATGAGATGTCCCACTGTCTCCTTGACCGTGTTGTATGCTGACACGATCGAAGAGCGCACGTTGTTGATGATGGAATCGCTGGTTGATGGTTGGGGCTCATCATCCATGCGAGCGGTCTTGGAAATAGATGGTATAGGGTTCTCAGCCTTCCTCTTGAGGTGAGCGGGGCTACACTTCTTGAGGTGACGTCTGAGGTTGGAGATAGTTATCATGAGTCCACAAGCCGGACAGGGACGTTGAGGCTCCTGGGTTGTTGTAGACCCGGTGCAGCTCTTGAGGTGGCGAGCTATGTTCTTCCGAGATACGAGCTTGCCGCATCTGGGGCATGCAATCTGGTTGGGGTTCATGATGATGATCTGCAAATGAATTTATAGGTTATGTACGTTGTAAATAGCGGAGCTGCTAGATGTGTCTCGTTCAAAGGTCTGAGACTGAATGAGAATTGTCCTGAAATCATCGTAATATATATGCCCCGGATCCAAGATGGCGGCCCCCAGTCCTGCCAACCTGTTGGGAATTTTCCCTCCCAAAATTTCCCTCAAATTCCCTTTTTGTACTATATAAAATACACAATTAGCCTTGTTATACTATATAAAATGCACTTTTAGCCTAGCTATATTGTATTGCATGCGTATCTGTACACGTGTACCAAATTTGAGCGAAATCGAACGGTAAATAACGAAACTAGATCCGGAGTGGTGGGGGTAAAGATAAGTCCAGAGATGACATATACATAATACAAACGGTTTATATTGTATGGCATGCGTATCTGTACACGTGTACCAAATTTGAGCGAAATCGGACGGTAAATAACGAAACTAGATCCAAAGTGGTGGGGAAAAGATAAGTTCAAAGTTGTTATTTTTGGAAAACTTTTGTTATAGATAGGTCGGAAATGGTGTACGCAGGTGGGCCTAAAAGACTTTCGGGGGTCGAAAAAAATTTCCAAGGCTCTAGGACGCACCGTTTTCGAGATATAAGCAAAAAAACCACTTTTTACGGGAAATGTATTGACTGTTTCGGAGAATACCTAAAGACCAGAAAGTGGCTCAGTGTTAGACACATCGGTGTTCTAACACGGCACTGGGGAGGGTAAAAGCAAGCTAAGGGAACCTAGTGACGACTCCTAACGGCAGTTGCCTTATGAGGAAAAGCCAGTGCGTCACACGCTGGCCCCACCCGGGTATCCGCTGCCAAGTCGAAGTTGGCCGAGAGTGCGTCCCACCACTCTCACGGAATCCCCCGCGAGTCCTTTAGCAAACTTTAGCCTTGCAAAGTTGGCTAAAGGACTGATCGGTGTTTAAAACTGGCCGAATCACAAAGACTCAAGGCTTGTCTCTAACACCGACCGTATATTTTCTAAATACTCACCAACAGAGAAGTTCTGCGCAGGCAGGAATCAGAGAGTCAGGAGAGAATAGTACTTGACGCTTGAAGGCTTGCCGACAACTGATCGCCGACCGGTGTGCTTACACAGGACCTCGTAATATATATGACCGCCGCCAGAGGGTGGGGGAAGGTCACGTGACTTCCCCCACCACCGACTCACCGTTTGACGAAAACTCACCTTTGACCCCTTTGACCTTTGACCCCTGACCTTTGACCTTGACCTTTGACACCTGACCTTTGACCCTTGACCTTTGACATTTGACCTTGACCTTTGACTCTTGACCTTTGACCTTTGACCTTTGACCCCTGACCTTTGACCCCTGACCATTGACCTTGACCTTTGACCTTGACCTTTGACCTTGACCTTTGACGCTTGACCCCTGACCTTTGACCTTTGACCCTTGACCTTTGACCTTTGACCTCTGACCTTTGACCTTGACCTTAACCTTTGACCTGCTCACATGACGAAAACTCCTCATGGGATGTTGTCAATGTCCCATATCCCTACTACTAATATAATGCATAGTAGCAGAGAATACATAAAAACAGGGATATAATAAGTTTGAAACCTTAGATTAGTAATGATATTTGCAAGCGTATTAGAAAAACTGCCTGATAATCATACATTAAAAGCATATTTTATAGAATGTAGAAATAAATTGCAAGGTGATATACTTAATCTTAAAAATAATTATTACTGTTGTCTTTTTTAACAGAATAAGCGGAATACCAAGGAAACTTCAGTGTTCAGTCAGTCGGCAGTCTTTCGCTGGACATGGAAGAATTTGACGTAAGTACATTTGCTTTGTTCACCATTCTGATATTAGGTCAAAATATTGGTGTGCACTAAAATAAGAACTATAGTGTAACTATATAAACTAGGTATTGTCAAGATATTTAAGTCCTTGAGATTTGCTTGCAAGGTGCTCAGCGAGACGGGTTTGTCATGATCCTTAAGATCCTCTTTTGTATTTTAAATATAATTTCAGATTGACAAGTAGTACAACCCCAAAACTCGATTACATAAAGAAACTGTAGGGACAAAATAGGCATAGTAAACCATCATTTGAGGACCCTCATTTGGAAACAAGACGAGTTAATGCTTTTTGAAATATTGTCTATTGCAGTATTCCATTTAAACGTAGCATCCAAATCTACTGCTAAAACCTAACACCTTTTGCCAAATTCAAGCACTGCCCTTGACAAAAATTAATATCTCTGTCAACAATGTTTAAAATAATCTGTGGAGTGCTAAATTGTAATATTTGTGTTTTACTGCGATTCAATGTCAGACCAATTGCTTCAAACCAATGTGTAAGTTCTATTAAAGATTGATCAATATACATTTCTAGTTCACTGTTGCTATTCGCTTTTATAATCGCCGTAGTGTCATCGGCGTACAATATTAAGCTATGGGAAATAATATCGATTGGTAAGTCATTTATGTAAAGAATAAAAATAATAAGGGGCCCGTAATAGATCCCTGAGGCACCCCCACCTGTATTTTGTTCCCATTCAGACTTTGTTTTTGGTGTTATTTCTTACTATTACCGTGCTCAAAAGTAAATGTATAAATTTCTTCAATAAGCTTCATTCTGAAGCTGGAGGAGATTCCTTTCGGTAATCCACAATAAGCAACAGGCTGTTGAAATGATGTTTGAAACAAATGTTACTAGACGTCGGACTTTTATTGTCTGCATCCTTGTATCCTACACTTTAACAACATATTGTCTTATTTCATATTTTGATTTTGTCTTCTTCTTCATTCGCAGGACCTGGTCCAGTGCCCGTACAACCACAACCACAAAGTGAAGCGGTCGAAACTACCATACCACCTGGTTCTCAGGTGTACGCCTCCACCAGGTTACTTCGTTTGTCCCTACGATCCCATGCACGTAGTGAAAACAGAAGAAAGAAAAATACACAACTGTTTGGGAAAACATAAATGGGATAGTGTATTGAATAAGTAAATAATTATTATTACAAATTTAATACGACTACTTTTATTTCCTTCACCGAGTGTACCTTACAAAGGGGGCTTGTGTTGTTCGGCTATTGTGTTCGCTCGTATCCAAGTGCAGGTATGTACGTTGGACAGATGCGAATACATAGTCTATACATCCAATGCTCACTTGACTTTGTGCATAGGGTTTAGAATAAATGTCTTGTATGTAACATATTTGTGTGTTCATTTACTCTCATGCAATGTGTCGTTTTTCTATACGCTATTCAAACAATTTATAGACAAATACAAATAGTTAAAAAATACTTACTGTTCACAAGCGGTGCCAAATTCAGTTTAGGTAGCCCAGATGTGGAGTAATTGAAAATTACAAACGAAAGCCAACTTTCAACAAACCAACAGTTAAAGAGGATGAATTACAGGATGTAGTTATAAATGTATACCTAAACATTTGTATTAAAAAGTTAACTTTGAGCCATATGACTAAAACTATGAATTGACCTTTTATAAACCATTGTTATAAGTTTGAAAACAACTAAACTATATTTTCTTACAAAATTGGCGAAATATGCTTGGACCTTTGCGCTAGCTAGTACATCTCTAACATGGACTGAAGTGTTTGACACCGACAAAAACGTATCTGTCCGTAGTGCAAAGGGTTTAGAATAAATGTCTTGTATGTAACATATTTGTGTGTTCATTTACTCTCATGCAATGTGTCGTTTTTCTATACGCTATTCAAACAATTAATAGACAAATACAAATAGTTAAAAAATACTTACTGTTCACAAGCGGTGCCAAATTCAGTTTAGGTAGCCCAGATGTGGAGTAATTGAAAATTACAAACGAAAGCCAACTTTCAACAAACCAACAGTTAAAGAGGATGAATTACAGGATGTAGTTATAAATGTATACCTAAACATTTGTATTAAAAAGTTAACTTTGAGCCATATGACTAAAACTATGAATTGACCTTTTATAAACCATTGTTATAAGTTTGAAAACAACTAAACTATAATTTCTTACAAAATTGGCGAAATATGCTTGAACCTTTGCGCTAGTACATCTCTAACACGGACTGAAGTGTTTGACACCGACAAAAACGTATCTGTCCGTAGTGCAAAGGGTTTAGAATAAATGTCTTGTATGTAACATATTTGTGTGTTCATTTACTCTCATGCAATGTGTCGTTTTTCTATACGCTATTCAAACAATTTATAGACAAATACAAATAGTTAAAAAATACTTACTGTTCACAAGCGGTGCCAAATTCAGTTTAGGTAGCCCAGATGTGGAGTAATTGAAAATTACAAACGAAAGCCAACTTTCAACAAACCAACAGTTAAAGAGGATGAATTACTGGATGTAGTTATAAATGTATACCTAAACATTTGTATTAAAAAGTTAACTCTGAGCCATATGACTAAAACTATGAATTGACCTTTTATACACCATTGTTATAAGTTTGAAAACAACTAAACTATATTTTCTTACAAAATTGGCGAAATATGCTTGGACCTTTGCGCTAGCTAGTACATCTCTAACATGGACTGAAGTGTTTGACACCGACAAAACAGTATCAGTCCGTAGTGCAAAGGGTTTAGAATAAATGTCTTGTATGTAACATATTTGTGTGTTCATTTACTTTCATGCAATTTGTCATTTTTTACAAACGAAAGCCAACTTTCAACAAACCAACAGTTAACGAGGTTGAATTACTGGATGTAGGTATAAGGAGATGCTGGTATACTGCTTTGTAGCGCATTGAGGTTCAAATCCGTAGTGTGGTTACACAACGAGGTGGAATTACTGGATGTAGTTATAAAACGATGCTGGTATACTGTTTTGTAGCGCAGTGAGGTTCAAATTCGTAGTGTGGTTACAGAACGAGATTGAATACCTTACTGTAGTGACGAGTCCAAAATACTGAATGTAGTTACAAAAGTATGCTGCAATGCTGATCCGAAATTCAGCCTCCTGAATGAGAACTAAATCCTTAGTGTAGTCACAAAAGTAAAGACAATTTCGTAGTGTAGTTACCTATATATATATATATATATATATATATATATATATATATATATATATATTTTATTTATCTACTTACTATATTTATTATATCACTGCTAAATTAGGTACTAAAGAATATTATTAAATATTTCGTATTTTTATTTATTCTGCGGCAACGTCTTAGTTTGATCTTTATCACATATAAATCTTTATTTAGTCAAGTAGAGTATAATAATTTTATTATTTCTTTCCACCAATTTGCTTGCAGCTGCAAGAAATATTTGTGTAGCAAATGTTTTTACGACTTAACTAACGTATTCCTTATATATGAGAGCATAAAATTATTGTTTACTTTATGAAGTGATAAACAAATTGTAATCTGTTTTAAATTTAAATTAGATTCTGTTTTTATAACAATCTTACAATTAGCCAAGTAATTTTTGTCTAAATGTTTATTCTTGGATGAAGTGTTAGAGGACTCTACAGTCAACTTCTCCCATTTAATAAAGGCATTTTTCATTTCATTCTTATTTTTTTTATTTACTAATGGAAGATATATTAAAAATTTAACTGTTAAACTTATAAAAACTATTTTTGTTACCAGATTTTGGCTTCTAAGATTAAATAAATGCAAACAATTTACTTTATTGTTACAATTTTGTTGCTTATAATTTTAGTCAAGTACTTATAAGTCAAGTAGTTAAGTTTTTTATTTAATTTTTTTCCTCTACGTTGTAAGTAGCCAAATCTTATATAAAACAAACAATTTATCCTTTATAAAAACCGTTCAATAATAAATAAAAAAACTAATACTATTAAGTCTTTATTTTTATTTGATGGAATATAAAAAGACTTTGTGATTGTAGAAATATCAACTGTCAATGTGTTAAATGTTGTTTCCTAAATAAATGTAGGAATGTATTGGTGATAAACTAACCCCGCGGCAAGGGAAACTATTGCTGCATGTATCTTGTAGCATTTATAGGTGAAATAATCAGTAAAGTATAACAGTATAAGTATAATAGCCCGACCGACAAGTCAGTCGGGCTATTATGTTGCTCACTTCCAACATAATAGCCCGACTCATAACTAAATAATCATTAATTTACTATGATTACTAATAATACTAATAAGTACTAATAATAGTAGGATTCGAAAATAAATATGATACATCTAAGTAAGGGAAACAATGCTTTAAATTACGTTTAAATAGAAGAGAATGAAAATATTACGTTCTTTTAGATATATTTCACTCTCAAGTTCTGATCAATAACTACTTTTCCATTTCATTTTAAAATCATTTATAAATCCGTGATTGTTATTTTGTTATACTTACACAGTCATGTAAACCTAGTATAAATGAAAGAGTTCGCCCAAGAAAGAAATAATGCACGAAATACATAAATAAATATTCGTTCAAGCAATAACAGCTAGCTAACCTTGAGTGTTTTGTTGAACAAGGCTGAGAGGTGTCTATTACTATTCTACTGGTAGAATCGATTATACAGT
>JAQJVL010001238.1:0-20118 GCA_035578905.1 Stictocephala bisonia | reverse complement strand
TTGACCCGTTTCCCCCCCTTTTTGACATTTGACCTTGACCTTTGACTCTTGACCTTTGACATTTGACCTTTGACCCCTGACCTTTGACCCCTGACCATTGACCTTGACCTTTGACCTTGACCTTTGACCTTGACCTTTGACGCTTGACCCCTGACCTTTGACCTTTGACCCTTGACCTTTGACCTTTGACCTCTGACCTTTGACCTTGACCTTAACCTTTGACCTGCTCACATGACGAAAACTCCTCATGGGATGTTGTCAATGTCCCATATCCCTACTACTAATATAATGCATAGTAGCAGAGAATACATAAAAACAGGGATATAATAAGTTTGAAACCTTGGATTAGTAATGATATTTGCAAGCGTATTAGAAAAACTGCCTGATAATCATACATTAAAAGCATATTTTATAGAATGTAGAAATAAATTTCAAGGTGATATACTTAATCTTAAAAATAATTATTACTGTTGTCTTTTTAACAGAATAAGCGGAATACCAAGGAAACTTCAGTGTTCATTCAGTCGGCAGTCTTTCGCTGGACATGGAAGAATTTGACGTAAGTACATTTGCTTTGTTCACCATTCTGATATTAGGTCAAAATTGGTGTGCACTAAAATAAGAACTATAGTGTAACTATATAAACTAGGTATTGTCAAAATATTTAAGTCCTTGAGATTTGCTTGCAAGGTGTTCACCAAGACGGGTTTGTCATGATCCTTAAGATCCTCTTTTGTATTTTAAATATAATTTCAGATTGACAAGTAGTACAATCCCAAAACTGGATTCCATAAAGAGACTATAGGGAAACAATAGGCATAGTAAACCATCATCTTCGTTTTCAAATCGCCTACGGTACATCTTTGAGGACCCTCATTTGGAAACAAGACGAATTAATGTTTTGTGAAATATGTTCTATTGCATTATTCCATTTAAACTTAGCATCCAAATCTACTGCTAAAACCTAACACCTTTTGCCAAATTCAAGCACTGCCCTTGACAATAATTAATATCTCTGTCAACAATGTTTAGAATAATTTGTGGAGTGCTAAATTGTAATATTTGTGTTTTACTGCGATTCAATTTCAGACCATTTGCTTCAAACCAATGTGTAAGTTCTATTAAAGATTGATCAATATACATTTCTAGTTCACTGTTGCTATTCGCTTTTATAATCGCCGTAGTGTCATCGGCGTACAATATTAAGCTATGGGAAATAATATCAATTGGTAAGTCATTTATGTAAAGAATAAAAATAATAAGGGGCCCGTAATAGATCCCTGAGGCACCCCCACCTGTATTTTGTTCCCATTCAGATTTTGTTTTTGGTTTTATTTCTTACTATTACCGTGCGCCGGTAGTATATGTTTCTAGATAAGACCTGGAACTCTTTCAAAAGTAAATGTATAAATGTCTTCAATAAGCTTCCTTCTGAAGCTGGAGGAGATTCCTTTCGGTAATCCACAATAAGCAACAGGCTGTTGAAATGATGTTTGAAACAAATGTTACTAGACGTCGGACTTTTATTGTCTGCATCCTTGTATCCTACACTTTAACAACATATTGTCTTATTTCATATTTTGATTTTGTCTTCTTCTTCATTCGCAGGACCTGGTCCAGTGTCCGTACAACCACAACCACAAAGTGAAGCGGTCGAAACTACCATACCACCTGGTTCTCAGGTGTACGCCTCCACCAGGGTACAGCGTTTGTCCTTACGATCCCATGCATATAGTGAAAACCAAAGACAAAAAAGTTCACTACTGTTTGGGAAGACATAAATGGGATAGTGTATTGAATAAATAAATTATTATTACAAATTTAATACGACTACTTTTATTTCCTTCACCGAGTGTGTACCTTACAAAAGGGGCTTGTGTTGTTCGGCTATTGTGTTCGCTCGTATCCAAGTGCAGGTATGTACGTTGGACACAGATGCGAATACATAGTCTATACATCCAATGCTCACTTGACTTTGTGCAAAGGGTTTAGAATAAATGTCTTGTATGTAACATATTTGTGTGTTCATTTACTCTCATGTAATGTGTCGTTTTTCTATACGCTATTCAAACAATTTATAGACAAATACAAATAGTTAAAAAATACTTACTGTTCACAAGCGGTGCCAAATTCAGTTTAGGTAGCCCAGACGTGGAGTAATTGAAAATTACAAACGAAAGCCAACTTTCAACAAACCAACAGTTAAAGAGGATGAATTACAGGATGTAGTTATAAATGTATACCTAAACATTTGTATTAAAAAGTTAACTTTGAGCCATATGACTAAAACTATGAATTGACCTTTTATAAACCATTGTTATAAGTTTATAGACAACTGAACTAACTTCTTTATGAATTTCTTACAAAATATGCTTGGACCTTTGCGCTAGTACATCTCTAACACGGACTGAAGTGTTTGACACCGACAAAAACGTATCTGTCCGTAGTGCAAAGGGTTTAGAATAAATGTCTTGTATGTAACATATTTGTGTGTTCATTTACTCTCATGCAATGTGTCGTTTTTCTATACGCTATTCAAACAATTTATAGACAAATACAAATAGTTAAAAAATACTTACTGTTCACAAGCGGTGCCAAATTCAGTTTAGGTAGCCCAGATGTGGAGTAATTGAAAATTACAAACGAAAGCCAACTTTCAACAAACCAACAGTTAAAGAGGATGAATTACAGGATGTAGTTATAAATGTATACCTAAACATTTGTATTAAAAAGTTAACTTTGAGCCATATGACTAAAACTATGAATTGACCTTTTATAAACCATTGTTATAAGTTTATAGACAACTGAACTAACTTCTTTATGAATTTCATACAAAATTGGCGAAATATGCTTGGACCTTTGCGCTAGTACATCTCTAACATGGACTGAAGTGTTTGACACCGACAAAAACGTATCTGTCCGTAGTGCAAAGGGTTCAGAATAAATGTCTTGTATGTAACATATTTGTGTGTTCATTTACTCTCATGCAATGTGTCGTTTTTCTATACGCTATTCAAACAATTTATAGACAAATACAAATAGTTAAAAAATACTTACTGTTCACAAGCGGTGCCAAATTCAGTTTAGGTAGCCCAGATGTGGAGTAATTGAAAATTACAAACGAAAGCCAACTTTCAACAAACCAACAGTTAAAGAGGATGAATTACAGGATGTAGTTATAAATGTATACCTAAACATTTGTATTAAAAAGTTAACTTTGAGCCATATGACTAAAACTATGAATTGACCTTTTATAAACCATTGTTATAAGTTTATAGACAACTGAACTAACTTCTTTATGAATTTCTTACAAAATATGCTTGGACCTTTGCGCTAGTACATCTCTAACATGGACTGAAGTGTTTGACACCGACAAAAACGTATCTGTCCGTAGTGCAAAGGGTTTAGAATACATGTCTTGTATGTAACATATTTGTGTGTTCATTTACTTTCATGCAATTTGTCATTTTTTACAAACGAAAGCCAACTTTCAACAAACCAACAGTTAACGGGGTTGAATTACTGGATGTAGTTATAAAAAGATGCTGGTATACTGTTTTGTAGCGCAGTGAGGTTCAAATTCGTAGTGTGGTTACATAACGAGGTTGAATCACTGGATGTAGTTATAAAACGATGCTGGTATACTGTTTTGTAGCGCATTGAGGTTCGAATTCGTAGTGTGGTTACATAACGAGATTGAATACCGTAATGTAGTGACGAGTCCAAAATACTGAATGTAGTTACATAAGTATGCTGCAATTCTGGGCCGAAATTCAGCCTCCTCAATGAGAACTAAATTCTTAGTGTAGTCACAAAAGTAAAGACAATTTTGTAGTGTAGTTACCTATATATATATATATATATATATATATATATATATATATATATATATATATATATATATATATATATATATTTATTTATCTACTTACTATATTTATTATATCACTGCTAAATTAGGTACTAAAGAATATTATTAAATATTTCGTATTTTTATTTATTCTGCGGCAACGTCTTAGTTTGATCTTTATCACATATAAATCTTTATTTAGTCAAGTAGAGTATAATAATTTTATTATTTCTTTCCACCAATTTGCTTGCAGCTGCAAGAAATATTTGTGTAGCAAATGTTTTACGACTTAACTAACGTATTCCTTATATATGAGAGCATAAAATTATTGTTTACTTTATGAAGTGATAAACAAATTGTAATCTGTTTTAAATTTAAATTAGATTCTGTTTTTATAACAATCTTACAATTAGCCAAGTAATTTTTGTCTAAATGTTTATTCTTGGATGAAGTGTTAGAGGACTCTACAGTCAACTTCTCCCATTTAATAAAGGCATTTTTCATTTCATTCTTATTTTTTTTATTTACTAATGGAAGATATATTAAAAATTTAACTGTTAAACTTATAAAAACTATTTTTGTTACCAGATTTTGGCTTCTAAGATTAAATAAATGCAAACAATTTACTTTATTGTTACAATTTTGTTGCTTATAATTTTAGTCAAGTACTTATAAGTCAAGTAGTTAAGTTTTTTATTTAATTTTTTTCCTCTACGTTGTAAGTAGCCAAATCTTATATAAAACAAACAATTTATCCTTTATAAAAACCGTTCAATAATAAATAAAAAAACTAATACTATTAAGTCTTTATTTTTATTTGATGGAATATAAAAAGACTTTGTGATTGTAGAAATATCAACTGTCAATGTGTTAAATGTTGTTTCCTAAATAAATGTAGGAATGTATTGGTGATAAACTAACCCCGCGGCAAGGGAAACTATTGCTGCATGTATCTTGTAGCATTTATAGGTGAAATAATCAGTAAAGTATAACAGTATAAGTATAATAGCCCGACCGACAAGTCAGTCGGGCTATTATGTTGCTCACTTCCAACATAATAGCCCGACTCATAACTAAATAATCATTAATTTACTATGATTACTAATAATACTAATAAGTACTGATAATAGTAGGATTCGAAAATAAATATGATACATCTAACTAAGGGAAACAATGCTTTAAACTACGTTTAAATAGAAGAGAATGAAAATATTACGTTTTTTAGATATATTTCACTCTCAAGTTCTGATCAATAACTACTTTTCCATTTCATTTTAAAATCATTTATAAATCCGTGATTGTTATTTTGTTATACTTACACAGTCATGTAAACCTAGTATAAATGAAATAGTTCGCCCTAGAAAGAAATAATGCACGAAATACATAAAAAAATAAATATTCGTTCAATCAACTACACCTATCTAACCTTGAGTGTTTTGTTGAACAAGGCTGAGAGGTGTCTATTACTATTCTACTGGTAGAATCGATTATACAGTATAATGCTAGTAGTAGGGATGGCAAATATTTTCAACATATCAATATATCGAATTATCAATATATCGCAAACCAAATATCGATCTAACGATAACATCGAAAAAATATCGATATATCGAGTAATTGATGTATCGAATTGTAAATTATATACAGTTTCTGTTTAAAATTATGCCCTAACTCTTATGGCATGACCAAAAATACACTCATGTTTTGCTGTCACTACTTAGAATAGTCTTCTGAATGTAAAAATTAAATCCATTATCTACACGAAACAAGTTGTGGTCTGAGGGGTCGAGTGAAAAAAAATCAAAATAAAAATAACCATCCCTTTAATTATTCTGTTAATTATAAAAGAATAATGTAATAACACTGTTATTTTCGTTTTTCACATTTAAAAATTCCACTAAGCTTCTTAAAATCACTAAAATTTAACTAAATTAATTCACTAAACTAAATTTTTGTGCGTTAATCTCACGTAAAATAAATAAAATTACTTTATTATTTCAATGCATGTTTTGTATGCGTAAGACACAAATCAAATGTGTTTTTTTTCGAATCGTGTTGATTTTGAGGAGAGAGAATAACGTCAGTATTTAGTGATATGATATATCGAACCAAAATATCAATATGTCTGACATTATCGATATAAAAAATCGATACTAATATTTTTGATATATCGAAACATAATTATCGATATCTGATATATCGATATATCGTTGCCATCACTAACAATGAGTCCCAAAGTAATACCATTTAGGGCGTTTACAGTACAATATCATCGATATATACTACTCTAACTGGATCGTGTACTCCGTTCTGTGAATGCGAGCCGGCTCACCTTTCTACCCCCACCACAGTACTGGTGCCCAGCGCTGCCCGACTGACTTGTCTTCAATGCAACTCTGGAAATATTTTAACATTACAGTTGAAATGTTTTGCTAATTACCAATACAGCTAAGTCAGTATAAAGTGTATAGTTTAAAAAACATCTCAGGAAAGTTTTATGATCCATAAACAATTAATTATTCAGGCCCAAAGAAGGAATTGCATAACAAAACATGCAGTACCTATGTTACTGACTGTCACAACATAAAGCTTTCTTAACTGTTACATAAAATAAAATTCGTTAGTCTGGTGTACTTTTAAATAAATGTATAATATATTACTTGTACTGCAATGAACGGTCAAGTATGATGGCTTAAATCTCTTCCTTTTTTAGCATATGTCTACAATAGTAGTTATAGTTCCGGATTTTGTGGAAATCTGTAAAACCAATCTATTTATTACAATTTTAAAAACACAACGAAATAATTTTAATATATATTTTGTTCAATAATTATTGGCTATAATTTCAATCCTTCCTCATGAGCTATAACAAAAACTGTAAAACTAACATGATTACAAACACAAATATACTGATCAAGAGTTTAACATTTTTTTACTGCTATTAAGTCTAAGAATGTCTGGTAACTCACAAAAGAAAATAACAAATTAGTAACTAAATTATGAAAAGACGAGCTTTTCAAAGTAACAATTTTAATACAAATTTAAATCAATTTAGCTGCAAGTTAAGTTTATACACAACTACTTATTTCCTCGTGATTTGCTATGGGATAAACATTTAAACAGTAATATACAAATTTCGTTAAAATAAATTTTAAATTAGGGAACTCCCCTACATTATTTACGTGGCAACCCTCATCAATGTGACATTTCAATAGAACACTACAAAGAAGCAATGCTTACACCACCATAAACATTATAAACCTAAACAGCTGTTATATGTGTCATTAAGAACTATGTAGTGTTGGTGGTAGGTGAATCGTAATTTATATCATAAAATAATAATATGTGATAGGTATATATTATTCCTTTAGATCATTATTATTTAACCAATTAATTAATTAAATAAAGTTTTACTACAGAGCCTAGTTATTTTGTATGTAAAAGAATGATAGTACTAACACATTTAAGAGTAGTTTTGCAATCGTTTCTTGCTTGTTGAATTATTACTTAAATATTTTATCGTTTGAATCTGCAGGCTAAAGTCTAAGTAGAGTAATGACAATGTGTTGGTAATCAAAACATTATTTCTATACGAAATAATATGGTATTGAACATCATTAAATAACTGTAAGATGGTCAGTTCATGTGAAATTGTTGCCCAGATATAAAAGAAACGTTAGTTTAAATTTCAAATGTTTTGTCGAATGAGATTATTTTTCATAACACCATAAAAATAAGTAACAATACAAAACATAAAATCAAGCTCACACATCTACATATAAAATAGACCTACTAATTAAAACATTAAAAACATATGAACATTTTATTACAACCGTGACTACAACAATAAACCCGGACGACCGCTTAATATTTCTGTTGATTCTATGTTTAAATAATTAATTATCAATGCTTTAAATAAAATCGACTGAGGTGTTCTGTAAATGGTTTTAAGAACGCTTTGATTCAATTCCGCATAAGTCAAAATGGTTACCTATCCCACCATAACCACACAATACGAAGGCAAATTCGTTAAATATTTCGTGGACTCATAAGTTATCAATCAATTAACTGTATTCATAAAACTATGACGAAAAGGATGTATTTCAGGAATGCCATGATAAACAGTGCCGCGCGGTGTCTGTGTCCACAGGACTGCCGTGGGGGAATCTTCCCCTTACCCCTGAGACCGTTCTCCGCTACTTTTCGCCCACTCCGTGAGCGATCCAGTTAGTAGAGTAGTATACATCGGTGTACAATATCTAAAGCTGTGACAGGAGGAAGCGCGGGCATTTAAATCCCTTTAAGCCATTTAAACGACTGATAATCATTGATGTGATAACCTACTGACGAGCTTTCCACATTCCAATCAAGGTCGCGGCCTTCCCCCTCCCCGACCTCAATCTTCTATCTGATTTTTCATAGCACTACGAAGTATCATGTACATTGCAGGCGCTGAGCGCCTCGCTTGAGAATTGACAAATGTATTTACGAAACTACTGTATATTTTCGACGTTACATAAGAATCTAGTGAGCTTAACAGATACATTTATTTACTATTCATTGTACTGTGGTGTTTTTATGCTGAGAGGTTATTTAGTAACATAATAATAAATTTGCAAATGCTGCTACTGACTGTGTTTTCACTGTCTTGGAGTTTTGTCAAGAAATGGAGGTAAATGTTTTATCTGTATAAAATTATGCACCAACTCTTATGTCATAACCAAAAATACACTCATGTTTAGCTGTCACTATTTAGAATAGCTACTGAATGTAAAAATTAAATACATTTATCTACATGAAAAAAGTTGTGGTCTCAGGCATTGAAAGAAAAAATTCAAAATAAGAATATGCCTTTATTTATTATGTTAATCATCAGATAATAATGTAACATAACATTGTTATTTTGGTTTTTCACAATTAAAAATGCCTTTCGGCTTCCTAAAAACAATAAAAATTAAACAAATTATTTCAATAAGGCATTCAAATTAGGCATCTTAGAGTCAGCGTTGTCAACTCACACAGAACTTCATTTACTCGTTCCAACCACTGGTCTACAATAAACTACATTTTAGTGCGTTAACCCCACGTACAAAAACTAAATTAAATTTATTTATTATTTCAATGTATGTTTAGTAAGCATAAAAGGCAATTTATAAGTGTTTTTTCGAATCGATAATTTTGAGAAACAGACAGAGAATAACGTCATTATATTGTAATATGACATATAGGACCAAAATATCGATATGTGCGATATTATCAAAAGCAAATATCGATACTAATATATTGATTTATCAAAATATATTTATCGATATTTCCGATTTATCGTTGCCATGCCTAGCCAGTAGCGTAATAGATGTTTGTCGGACCGCCGTGACTCACGTGGACGCAATAACTCAACGATTATGTACTGCAAATCTTGCCTATATCCAAAGTAGTGCGGCGTTTCTCTTTCTACGACTTCCATAATTGATTTATAAATTTGACGTTGTTTATAAGGGTCGGCTGGAGTGATCAGAAAAGTTGTTGACCTCCAGCCTGATATCTGGAAAGCATGAATATATTATCCATAAGACCAATGTTCAATTTTCTCATATCAAGCCAAACATAGCTGGGTGGTAGCCATAGCTGGGAGATTACAAATTTGTGACAGTCCAGCTACCGGATTTGTTGCTCGTTTAGAACTACCCAGGGGGTACGTACAACTTTAAAATTTTGTTGAGACCGTGAACATCATGTTCTCAGTGAGACATGTCTTAGATGGCTTGATGGATTTGATTTAGCTTTGTGGCAGATCATTTGATATTTTAATTTTCATTAATATCTAATGACTTTTGGAATTTTTCCCAAGTGTACAACACAGAGTTTATATAATTTTAAATGAAAAAATGGTAGCTGACAAAATAACCATACGCAAAAATAAAAGGTCACAAATTATGTATATAGGGTATACATGTTTTAAAAAAATGATACCTCCGTTTTAAAACACTTATTTTTAATGAACCGATTTTAGTGATTTTAAGTTCAACAAATATTTTTAATATACGTTCAATAATCAATGCTTTTTGATTTTCCAAAATGTTGAAGGAAAAGTACGAAAAATATCAGTTCACTTATTTATTATTTATACAAGATGGGCGTCCACTCCTCCCCCTGCCCCCTTAAAATAGAGCCCCCTCCTCGCTTGGTAAGTCTGTTAGATAGAGTTATATTGTGGTGGTCAACATTGGAATTCCGATCCGTTATATTGGCAATGCGCGGCTTTCAGAATATGTGTGAGAGACTGCGTCAGTGCAAAACTGGTCGGATGGAATTTTATTATTGTTTGCATTCATCGTAAAATTCACTGATTTTACCAAAATAATTTAATTTCAGTAGCTAATCAATATCTTTTAAATATAATCTGGCAGATATTTTTCAGTATTCATTTATAAAGAAGTGTTCTCCAACATTATCTGCCATTGGATTTGCATGTACTTCATTGTTACCCTTTTTTTAACTGTGGATTAAATATTATTTTGGCCTTATTGGAATCATCTTAACGGTGGTTTATCCAAACCGGGAACTGGAAAAAGTGACATTTATTGAGCTCAATGATATATACAACATTAAAAAAATTAATTAAAAAAATTATCCATACAAATCATCCTTCAAACAATTTTGTATTACTTATCCTATTTCAATCTTGTTTATTTAATTTGATTTTGTTTTACAGCTGGAAGATTTATAGAAAACTTCTAACTGATTGTAAACTCTGAATGCATTTATAGGTTAAATGTCAAACATGCAAAATAAACAATTTTATTTATTTGCAAAACATCTGTTATAAGTTTACTACAATCAATCCAATGCTATCCTTATAGAATAATATTTAAGGGCAGTTTCCACCCCTTAGGAGTATTTGATCAAGGTCAAAATAATGTTATTGTCCTATTTAAGACCTAAAGAAACAGTACAACACTCAAACAGCTCTCGACTTACATGGGAAGTGGGAGAATTGGTGATGAGTGAGTGAGAGATTTGCCTTTTATATATAAGTAACGAGTAATCTATATTTATAAAAGAGGATGTTTGTGTATATATATATATATATATACATATATATGTTTGAAGTTTATGCGCTGCCAAACCATCCAACCGATCGCCATGAAACTTTAAGATGTTGTCCTGTATACTCCCGAGATGGTTTCTGTGAAGTTTGATGCAGATCCGTCCACAGGGTCCCGCCCCACGGGATCCTAAAGATCCCATGTTATTCAAATGGAGAATCTGAATTGTTTACAAAAAACATATGACTGTGTGGTTTAATGTAGTTTCACATGCCATAAGCAGATTGAAGTTCTCACAACAACAGTACTGTATATGTTTTGATTTATTGTAGTTCTACATTTCACCTTGAGAGTGTAGCACACACTACTTTTACTTGATCAGGTGATCTGTATTTGGTGTTAAGCTTTTTTCCTCGGTAATTAAAACATGTGGTGAAACGTGAAAATAAAAATAAATAATTATTTGTTTTGCAGTTTACTTTTAATGACATGCCTCCTAAAAAATCTAATATTGGTAGAAGAAGCAAAAATGCTCGAATTCTTTCAGCTATTAGAGCTGCTGAAACATCTAGAGAGACAGAAGCACGCTTGGAAGCTGCCCGAATAAGGGCATCGTCTTCAAGAGCTGCTGAAACCCCTGCAGAGCGGGAAGCACGACTTGAAGACCTGCGAGAACGAGCTTCGACGTTAAGAGATGCCGAAACGCCCACAGAACGGGAAGCACGACTTGAAAACCTGCGAGAACGAGCTTCGACGTCAAGAGATGCCGAAACGCCCACAGAACGGGAAGCACGACTTGAAAACCTGCGAGAACGAGCTTCGACGTCAAGAGATGCCGAAACGCCCACAAAACGGGAAGCACGACTGGAAGACCTGCGAGAACGAGCTTCGACGTCAAGAGATGCCGAAACGCCCACAAAACGGGAAGCACGACTGGAAGACCTGCGAGAACGAGCTTCGATTTCAAGAGATGCCGAAACATCCGCAGAACGAGATGCTCGACGTGCCATTGAATGCCACCGCATACATTGAATTTGAAAGTCGGTTCACCAATATTGCTTCTTCGAAATTTGAACTCCTCAAAACTGTGCAACGGGACTAGACTTACTGTAAAAAAACTAATGCCCAATTTGATTGAAGCAAAAATATTGAACGGAAAATGCAAAGGAGATGTGCTGATACCAAGGATTTCCGAAGTTTTCAGCTGATTTGCCATTCAATTTTAAACGGCTCCAATTTCCTGTGCGACTTGCTTTCGCAATAACTATTAATAAATCTCAAGGACAGTCATTGCGCGTTGCCGCAATAAATTTAAGTAATCCATGTTTTTCACATGGACAGCTTTACGTCGCTTGCTCGAGAGTAGGCTCACCAAAAAAACCTTTACATTTATACTCCAAATAAGAAGACCAAAAATATTGTTTATCCTCTTGCACTCATTTAATAAATAATGGTTTTTTTCTATAATTCTTTTTATTGCTTTATTTTGGTATGTCAATGAAAAATGAAAGGCGAGACAACGTCCGCCGGGTTCAGCTAGTATACATATACATCCATAAATAAATTACAGTTTCTAAGTAAAACTGCGATATTAAATAATTAAAATACCTCATAACCTAAAAAAACTATTTTCAATGCAATGTAAGCCAAAACAAATTACGCTCTACGATGCAGTCACGACCGTTGAGAGCGCCTTCATTTTATCATGGCGTCAATAGCGATACACTTGAGTAGATGTGCATTTCATCCTCTACATTTCGTCGGGCGCGTCCGTTTTTACTTGCTTTAATTAGGAAAAATATCCTATCCCTCGGGGTATTTTTAAACCATGAGAAATTAAGCACATATAAAAAAAAAGTAGAATAAGCAGCAAAATAAAATCAATTAATATTAATTTAATTTACCAGATGTTTTAATTGTTGAATAAAAATGCGTTTATTAAAAGTTATTTTCAAGTAAAAAATATTCGAAGGCCTTTTTTACGTCACAACATGTATGTTCCATTTTTAATAAAAAAGTTAGTTCAAATTCAATACAAATGTACGTGTATGAGAGGATTAGTCCATACCACAGTATGTGTATGGATGGGTGGGTCTATACCACAGTATGTGTATGGGTGGGTGGGTCAATACTTCAATATGTGTATGAATGTGTGGGTCTATACCACAGTATGTGTACGGATGAGTGGGTCAATACCACAGTATTTGTATGGATGGGTGGGTCAATGCCACAGTATGTGTATGGGTGGGTGGGTCATTTCCACAGTATGTGTACGGATGAGTGGGTCAATACCACAGTATGTGTATGGAAGGGTAGGTCAATACTTCAGTACGTGTATGGGTGGGTGGGACAATACCACAGTATGTGTATGGATGGGTGGGTCAATACCGCAGTACGTGTATGGGTAGATGGGTCAATACCACAGTATGTGTATGGAAGGGTAGGTCAATACTTCAGTACGTGTATGGGTGGGTGGGACAATACCACAGTATGTGTATGGATGGGTGGGTCAATACCGCAGTACGTGTATGGGTAGATGGGTCAATACCACAGTACCGTATGTGTATGGATGGGGGGTCAATACCAAATATGTGTATGGATGGGTGGGTCAATACCACAGTATGTGTATGGATGGGTAGGTCATTGCCATGCTATGTGTACGGATGGGTCGATTAATACCACAGTATGTGTATGGATGGGGGGTCAATACCAAATATGTGTATGGATGGGTGGGTCAATACCACAGTATGTGTATGAATGGGTAGGTCATTGCCATGCTATGTGTACGGATGGGTCGATTAATACCACAGTATGTGTATGGGTTGGTGGGTCAATACTACAGTAAGTGTATGGATGGGTGGGTCAATACCACAGTATGTGTATGGATGGGTAGGTCAATACCACAGTATGTGTATGGGTATGGGTTGGTGGGTCAATGCCACATTATGTGCATGAATGGGTGGGTCAATACTACAGTATGTGTATGAATGGGTGGGTCAATACTTTAGTACGTGTATGGGTGGGTGGGTCAATACCACAGTATGTGTACGGATGAGTGAGTCAATAACACAATAAATTATTTCATATTCATTACAATTTATTTTCAGATATTACTTAACTTATATCGTATTACTTATACATCTACTAATATTATTTTCTTCTTTCAAAATTATTATTTGTAAATATTTGAACTCACAGATGTTACAGTTGGCGATTTTCTTTTCTAACTAAGTATTCTAAATGCTAGACTCTGATCTACTATGTTAATGTATTTTATATTTTGTATAGTTTCAACTGGTCACGCTACTGGATAAAGTGGCCAGTTTGATTTCTCGCTTTTTCCATTATTGTATTGCTGCCTATTACTTAAGGGAAATAAAATTCATTTATTCATTTATAATAGACATTTTGTTATTCCCCGTCAGGATTGTTCGACCGTAAACAAGACGATGATTCCCTCTCTAGACTTTACATAATGGCCATGTTAAACACCTCTCACACTTGTCGTGGAACTCATTCCTCAGCTCATCACCGTGCTCTGCATATTAATTTGCCATTTCCCCGGAATAATAATTAGGCTTCCAAGTTTGCAGTCCATCTCATCCAGACGTACCAATACGACCAGTACAGTATCAAGCGCCTTACAGCGTGTAATACTGATACCTTTATTCACAGATGAACATTACACCACGTATCAAGCAATCATGATCACCACAATACTGTGAGAGGTGACTTACAAACTAAAAAATTAGATAGAAATTTAATAACTCTTTTAAAATCATTTAAAACCCGTTAAGGCCAATTTGCTCTTATCACCTATCACCACAGTCTAGTAACATAGTGGCGACAGACCGAAATGGCGATAAGCACGCGGCTGGCACTACTAAATTCTTACTTATGCAGTATACTGTCTTTTATTGACTGACTCTAACTAAGTTGATGTATTTCTCATCGTGGTACTTAAAGAGGCCGTTTCACTCAGCGAACAAGCCAAAAAAACATGGTTTTCTATTTCAACAATTCGGTTCGTGATGGTGGTCGTATCTCGAATCTTGAACTGTAATTTGATAGGTGAAGACCTGTTTTGGTGAGCCATTAGTTGGTTTTTGTAAAAATTTAGTATTTTTGTGATGTTTTTACTATTAAATATGTGAAACTTTAAATGTCACTCTCGACGATTTTAAGTTAAGACCCTCTAAATATCAACTTATGGTTCTCTAGATTGGACCTTTAATAATCACACAGTGTTCACTACAACTCAGTATAACAATAAACATGAACCGTACAGTTGAAATAGAACAGCACGTTTAACCCGCTGACGTAAGGGTTGTATGTCTACTACAGGGGCTGTTGACTTCCCAGCGATGGTTCTTAGTTTCACCTTAAGTATAACAATAAACATGAACCGTACAGTTGAAATAGAACAGCACGTTTAACCCGCTGACGTAAGGGTTGTATGTCTACTACAGGGGATGTTGACTTCCCAGCGATGGTTCTTAGTTTCACCTTAAGTGTAACAATTGCAGTTTCATAGTAACTTTATTATCATTTTTAACAACAACAAATACCAATTTAAAATTCACAAACAAAATAAACTAAATTACGAAGCTTAAATTTGCCAATTTTTTTTTTATGTTGTATATTTTATACATATCTTAGATCGCACAGAGAAGAGGGACACACAGGCCACATACAATATTGCGGCAAACGTGTGTCGCGTAGTTATTTCTCCACCTTGCCAGTCCCCCTTTATCCCCCAAATCCCCAAGGATAATCGTAGTAATCATTGCTACAGACGTGTTACGATGTACATTAGTTGTAATCCACTTATAAGTGCCATTGTGTTGTTCGCTAAAAATAAACTGACTTCTGTATCTCTTCCTCTGTGTACATCGTTTGTATTTTCTTCCGACTTGCAGGTGACTCTTCCCGCTGCCGGCCTTCATTCGGTCAAGGCCCACTCCTCTGACGGCGCGCACTGAATGACACCGAACCTGCTTCTTGAGCTGGATTCAATGACAATTGTTTTTCATTAGCGTTGTTCTCTACTGGAGTCCATGTTTTTGCTGGATGCCTCGTCGAGACAATGGCCACCTTGTTAGAACTGATGTACGGCTTCCTCTGGAGTCCGTCTCTCCTGTACCGGTGACACGCTTACGTTCCCATCTCGTTGGTAAAGTATATGTCCTCTCACCCCTCCCCCCCCCCCCCGATGTAGACGAATGAGTGCAGTCATTGTTACTAAGTATTGTTACTAAATAATAATATTAGCCATGAATCTAGAGCACTGACAAAAATAAATAGAGGTAGCTTTCTTATGGTCACAACACAAGGTCTGAAATAGATTACAACTAACGTAAATCTTTACACATGTGTAGAGTTGTAATAATTACTATGTTTATCCTTAAAGATTTGTGAGGAATAAGGGAGGGACTGACAAGGTCCTGGTCCTGCCATCGAATGGGAAACAGAAGAAATAACTACTCGACACACATTAGTGCACTATTGAATGAGACCTTGTTTTCTTTCTTCTCTGTGATCTGGGTTGAGTTAAAACATAAATATAATAAAAAATTACCATTAAATTTTTTTTTGAAAATTCAAGGGCAAAAGAAAGTCACATATGACGTTATCAGAGAAGTGATTTATTAATAATAATAACTTTCGCAGTTTTCCCAACGATGTCACAAACTGACGTGACAATAAATCAGGGAACCGGGAACAATCGGGGATTACTACCTCTCCCTTTGAAAGGGTGAAAGGCATAATTAATTACCTCGCAGTCTTTCAGACAGTTAATTTTAATTATGGTTGTTTACTAGGCACATTACTTTAATAGTGATGGGTAGTTGTTTCAACAAGTGAGGAATCTCTCCATTTAAGTACTTATATGTTTTGTTAATAAATGGATAGAGTAAAGTAATTCATGTATTAGTAATGAGTACATACATAAATGAAGTACTGTATTCTTCCAGACACCTAGGGGTTTATTTCGGCCACTTATAGTACTTACTATCCGACAGCCATTGCTTCGCTACAGGATGGATCTCTACAATTGCTTACCCTACCCTCCGTGGGTTTAAGTCGTGCCAACTAAATCCCGCTCTGGCTGCCTCCCTATGAGTGAGGATGCGGGGGTAAAAACGAATGCCTGAAAACATTGGTTTTCTTTTAAAAAAGCCGACCAAGTTTATGATTTTATTGCTCTGAAGAGACGAGCCCTTCCTTCAGGGTTTTAGTGTACTCGAGGAGACCGACACACCACTAGTCAGTAACAAACTATCTTCTGTCCAGTAATTCACAAAACACTTCTTTATACTGGCACCCAGGAGTTGACGAGGCAATAATACTCCCTTGTGCTTGGGCAGGAGAGGGACAGTAGGAAACATGTGCAGAACCTTAGCCGTAGTATGGAGTTTGGCTAGTACCGTAGCGGCCGAGCCAGAGCGGAATTCAGTTGGCGCGACTTATAGCTCTCACATCAATACAGAATCTTAGCCTGCTGCCGTTATACTGGTATATAGCTTGGTACTGTGCTGCCAGCACGCAGCCTACCACCTTACTAGTTGCCATGACAATATTTAAATGGAATAACACAGTGGAGGAAGTGTAAATCTCTATCTCACTTCCACCACTCAGTGGTATCTCTCTCGCGCCAGTGTTTTCAATATGTCTCTTTCTAAATGGCCTATCTAAAGTTCTTTAAAAATATTTTTAAAAAATCAAACATTGAAAGGTTATCACCACTCAGCTTGTCTTTTCGATCCATCGAAACTTTTGAAACAGTTCATAATAAATACACGATTTATATAAACCTAGGAAACATTACTGAGTACTATTTAATACCATTCACACAATGTTACGTAATCATATTCACATTCAAACCACAAAGAGGTGGTAAATGGCCAATGGGTTTAGTAGGCCACTAGTTTACCACGTCGAGTCTAGGTGTAGGTGTAAGTCTGACAATCCGCTTAAATCAGGCGCTAATACTATCGTAGCCCTAATGGCTCTCTCTATCGTCGCATGACAAATATAGTAAACTTGTCGTGTAGCTCGTGTAGGCTACAACACATTTTTTTGTTCGACACCAACTTTCTGCTCGCTCAGTCCTTTCTTTCAAGTTGATATTACTACTTATCACTTCTATAATATATATCATATATAAATGGTTTTGTATTTCAGTTTAACTCTGACATGGTTGCACTACTTTGCATCCCCTGGAGTAGATTTATAGCAGACTAAGCTTGTATATTGATGTGGTGGTTTAGAGAGAACCTTCTCTAAACAAGAGAGATGCTGGTATGCAAGTGAAGTAAAGGTTGGCAGATATTATAATATATATATATATATATATATATATATATATATATATATATATATATATATATATATATATATATATATATATGATCCAAAATTGATATACTCTCATATCAAGAAAATCGTAGACCTACTGAGAAAGGATTTCTCGAAAATCTATTCCTGAAGGAGATACAGTTCCTTTACGGTAACGATTTAATTTATTTAATAATTTATTTGAAACAGCTGATAATAAATGGTACCAGGTAACTGGCACAAACTTTCTCCTGTTCCCTTTGTCGTGTCAGATTGTTTAAAAATGTACAAAGCTTGTTAAAGAAATAATAATTGAAATAGTTCGAAGTATTGATTTTTAATTTTCTTTTAAATAAGATACCTACTATACATGTTAAGAAATTATCTTCAAAAACAGCTATTCAATTAATCACATTTATGTAAACAATTTGAATTGTGGCTTCCGGCCTTCGGCCTCCAGCCTCAACTTAGTGGGGTGGTAACTAAAGTATCTTTAATAGTAATAGCATCTTTACTGAAAATGTAATCAAAATCGTTAGAAAAAACTTTAAAATTGCACTTTTTAATGTTTTTGAGTTATAACTCATAAATTAATCAAGTTAGAGATATGGTTTTTACTAAAATGTTTTAAAATTGCAATTTACATCTTTCCTGAAAATTTAATCAAAATCGTTAGGGTCATTTTGAGGAAATTCCATTTGTTATGTATTTTGTCCATGAAAATAAAAAAAAAATAAATTTCAAACAACTGAAAATACTTTCTGGAGATATTGGCTAAATACATATAACATTTTATCAAAATCGATTCATCCGTTTGATTTTGAGCGAAATGCACCGATACGGACAGACACAAAAAAACTTTTTTGTGTCAACTTGTAAAGATATTTTACGATCACAATACTTTCTCTATGCTAACACATATAGGATAGAGAAAAAAACCTAAACATAACACAAAAGCTTGGCCAGTTTCGTTTCCATAGTGAAATTTGGAAGTGATGTTTTTGAAAATTTAACAAAGTGGTCATGTTTACTATCCCTTAAATGATTGCACTAGTACTTTGCATTCTCCTAAAGTAGACGTATTGGGGTTTGTAGAGTAGAAAACTGTGTAATCTATGAGAACAACAACAGGGAGAGTTTTTATATCTATGTGATGGTTAAAAAAGTTCCAAGGAGGGAATTGTAAACATGCGTAGAGAACCACCTCGTACCAGAGCAAGAGCTGTCGGCTTCTACATTCTGTAGATAATTCGTACCTCACGATGATTCTATAGCTGGAACAAATGAGTTCATAATACGATTTGCGTTATTAGTTGGTGCTTTGCATTCTCATGACCAGGACTTCCAATAAGAGCAGGGTCTATTCCTGTCCTCCCCTAGCTCTCCCTGTTGGACGTCCTGCTCCTGGAATCCTAATAATGCATCCCCATGATCAGAACTTTCAGTAACAGCAGGGTCTAATCTGTTTTCTCCTCTCCCACTCTGGCAGCCGTCCTGCTCCTGGAATCCTAATAATATATTTACATGACCAAGACTTTCAGTAACAGCAGGGTCTAATCTGTTTTCTCCTCTCCCACTCTGGCAGCCGTCCTGCTCCTGGAATCCTAATAATGTATTTACATGACCAAGACTTTTAGTAACAGCAGGGTCTATTTCTGTTTTCTCCTCGCCCTCTCTGGCGGCCGTCCTGTGGCTGGGAGTTGGCGGTCCACCGTTAACCCTTCCTTATTGGGACACTCGTTCGTCCTGTTCCTTGCAACTCCGTGCATTCTTCCCGCCGTTGCACCTGGTTCGAACCACACCAGACGGTCTTTCAGATCAGTCAACAATCGTGTTTTTGTATCTTCATTGTTCATATTTCTTTTTTTGATTTTTTTAATTTTT
>JAQJVL010001237.1:197500-226494 GCA_035578905.1 Stictocephala bisonia | reverse complement strand
TGTAGCCTCGGAATACTGAATATCTAGAGAATCGGAAGGTAACAAAGGACGAGTTTTGCCGTGAAAGAATGGTGTTGTTGAGATTTCTTCGTTGTTAACAATTTTTGTGAATTTAATTTGGACCGCAATGTACCATTTTACTCCCCCGAGCCTGTTTAGGTGTT
This sequence comes from Stictocephala bisonia, assembly GCA_035578905.1. NCBI lineage: Eukaryota > Metazoa > Arthropoda > Insecta > Hemiptera > Membracidae > Stictocephala > Stictocephala bisonia. The sequence continues at coordinate 226,330 of JAQJVL010001237.1, read as the reverse complement.
TATTTATTTCAACCATGATTTTATTTTTATGACTAGTAAGTACATTAAGGAGATCAGGGTCGGAAGTGTCGAAGCGGCGGGAAATGGTGACTAGGTTATCGTTAATGGCAAAGGATTCCATCTTTGGTAATTAGATTTACTTTAAATTAATTATTAAATTAGTAAAAAAAGGGCACAAATTCAAAATACCGTACAAAGAACGGTGTCCAAAATTACAAGAATTACGTGAGTAGGAGCAAAGTGAGGACACGTCTGATCAGTACGAGCGCAAGAGCAGAAGTGAGAAAGATTGAATGTGTTGGTCGTTTATATAGGGATGGATGAGGGGGGGGTCAATTAGGTCACGCGTCTGTCCAGACATGAAAATCCGATTACGTCATCCCGTGTAGTACTGTTGGGGCAATTGGGTCACGCGCCTGTCCAGACATGAAACTCCGATTACGTTAAAAGAGATTGTGCAAGACACGAGATGTAAAACAATGCTTGTGGTAACGGAAGCAGATGTGATAACAGCCACGGGTTGACCTTTGAGGTCAGTGTTACATTAATCAGCACCGCATGGACGCTCCACGTGCATATCAACCACATGCTAACCTTAGAGGTCAAGTTTAGTGATAACAGCGATAAAGCTCGGCCGCCGTACACCAGTAGGCCTCGTATGTAACAATTAAATAAAAATAAAAAAAGAAGTAAATAATTAATATAAATAAAAGCTGCCCCTTGATTTTTAATTAAAACGTGTATTGCGGGTTGCCTAGAGTGTTAAGTACGTACACAACTGTGATTAGATAGATAAGTGTAGGTAACGGTGTATTAAATAAAAATAAAAAAAGAAGTAAATAATTAATATAAATAGCTGCACCTTAATTTTTAAATAAAACGTGTATTGCGGGTTGCCTAGGGTCTTAAGTACGTACACAACCATGATTAGATAGATAAGTATAGGTAGGTAACGGTGTATTAAATAAAAATAAAAAAAGAAGTAAATAATTAATATAAATAATAGCTGCCCCTTAATTTTTAAATAAAACGTGTATTGCGGGTTGCCTAGAGTGTTAAGTACGTACCCAACCATGATTAAATAGATAAGTATAGGTAACAGTGTAGGAAGCCGTAGATGATTTCCTGGAACATAGGTTAAGAGAGAAAGTTATATAAGAAAGCTATGTTAACAGTGTATTTATTACAAAAAATGATATAAATTAAATAAAAAATTAATTAAATAGGTAGGCTAACAGTGTATGTTATATAATAAAGCTAGGTTAACAGTGTATTTAATAAAAAGTTGAGAAAAATTAAATAAAAAATTAATTTAAGTAGGTAGGCTAACAGTGTATTTATTAATAAATAAAAAGCGCCTTCATGTTTTGGTAGGCAAGTCCCGCATTTCAATAGTGTATTGCAGGTCGCGCCTTCATTTTTAAATATATAATTAATTAATTAAAAGGTAGCGCCTTCATTTTCCGTGATACTATACAGACCTGAGTCTTGCTCACCTATATATTCACTACTGATGTGTCTCTATAATTAAAGTTTGGTAAAAGTCACAAGACATTAAATTACACAGCCTTTGGCAAGACAGTGTTCTTCACTTACATGAGCCCTGAGCAGCTGTGCTCCAAGGATGTGTCTCTATAATTAAAGTTTGGGAACAGTCACAAGACATTAAATTACACAGCCTTTGGCAAGACAGTGTTCTTCACTTACATGAGCCCTGAGCAGCTGTGCTCCAAGGATGTGTCTCTGTAATTAAAGTTTGGTAACAGTCACAAGTAATTAAATTACACAGCCTTTGGCAAGACAGTGTTCTTCACTTACATGAGCCCTGAGCAGCTGTGCTCCAAGGACATGTCTCTGTGATTAAAGTTTGGGAACAGTCAAAAGACATTAGTTTACACAGCCTTCGGCAAGACAGTGTTCTTCACTTCAACTCGGCTCACTAAGGTACCAGGACCTGTTAACTAAGTTGGAGGCGAGTCCCATGGGATGTATGTAAAATGCACCTTCCTCAAAGTCAGTTCTCTTACTCTACTTGAAAAAGAAAATACAATATATTTCTTCATGTTTGTAACAAAAATGTAATGGTTTTTATGTATTATATCCATTTGTGTTGCCAGTATAAATTTGTAACAATTAAAAACATATTGTCCTAATGATTATTTCTAAAGTGTTTACGTTGAAATGGTTCGGGTTTGTGTTAATTTTTATGGTTCGAGTGATTTGTGTTAATTTTTATGTTTTATAAAATATTTATGATGTTTTCATTTAAAGACAGCACAATGATTCTAAACGTATAAAAATATATAAATAATAATACAAGGAAAGTAACAACTCAATGCTACATATAGTTTATGACTACAATCACCATCATTACCTGATCTGGTCTTCCAAAAGCTATATCAATATAGGTAAACTTTTTATTTTTAACGATTGGATCCTTTTTTACTTGGGTGATACCACACCTCAAATTATTTATTTCAAATCTAAAGGAGATATTAAATTTTAATTTTTTAGTTACATTACAAAATATTTAATGGCCTTGAATAGTTTCAGTTAATCATCCCATATCATCGTTTGTGTTTCTGTTCATTTGTCTACTATTGAGCTAGACTTAAAGTAATATTAAACTCAAGGACTTGCAAGGCTATCATATTTCAATTTTAATAAAGCACTACAGTGCTGAAAAAGTAAAATAATTGCTTGGTTACACATTAATGATATATACATAGAACATTTTTTTCATTCTTGATATACCAGGTTTAGAGTTGATTCAATTTGAATAGTTGAGAAATAAATAAAAATACTTTAAATGCTCAAGCAAAGTCACGCACTTACAGTTAGAATCTGTAGCATTAAAAATGCGTTTAAGCATGAATTGTGTAATACGTTTCTAAAATATAATAATATTAAAGATTTTAAAACTATGGTTCATGTTTGAAATTGTATAATATAAAGAAACGTACAATTTATTTTTTAAATAATCAAAATATGGCAAGAACATTTTTTTATAAAGATAGAGAGATCATCAAATTTTCTTATTTAAACAATATGTGTTATATAGAATGATAACTAATGCACAACCATACTTAAATATATTAATATGACTGAATATTTTACAGTAAACATAAGAAAATGTTTATTTTAATTTCCTATTATATTTCGGTAAGTCCCAAATAATATAATTAACGTAACATTTTATTATTAAACTATATAATTAACGTAAAATTGTATTATTTAATTATATAATTAACATACAATTTTATTATTTATTCATATAATTAACGTAATATTGTATTATTTAATTATATAATTAACGTCCATTTTTATAATTTAATTATACGATCAACGTACATTTCTATTATTTAATTATATAATTAACATAAAATTGTATTATTTAATTATATAATTAACGTAAAATTTATTATTTAATTATATAATTAACGTCCATTTTTATAATTTAATCATACGATCAACGTACATTTTTATTATATAATATATAATTAACGTACAATTTTATTATTTAATAACATAATTATTACGTACAATTTTATTATTTAATAACATAATTACGTACAATTTTATTATTTAATTACATAATTACTTACAATTTTATTATTTAATTACATAATTACGTACAATTCTCTTTTTGTTCATCACAGCTTGTTATTACAAGTTAGTAAGAATTACATTATACTGTACATATTATATATTATACAACTCTATAATGTTACTCTCGTGTTATAAAGTCAAGGGAAGGCCGGCAAACGCATGACACACACGTGGCCTGATAACGTAATCATCCCCTCACCCTCGGGAGGAGGAGGTCCCAGAGGAACCATTAGGCATGTGTGTTGTTCTGTGCCTGAATTTTGATATCGTTGTTATTTGTGACGTAGGATTACAGATTCTTCCATCGTGTATGTGGCTCATTACACTCTGATATAGAAAGCTATTTGAAATATGTTTGATAAATAAACGTTGATTTACTATGTGGAAAACTTTTATTAAGTATTTTAATGGAGCTGTACAGTGAGATTAGAATGTTCTATTTTTAATGTAGTTTAAAGTTCGATCGATTTAACAATATATGGTGTTCTAATGTAGTAAATATTTATGTAGTTTATATTTGCTTATTTTTCGTCATATAATTAAACATTTGAGAATGTTGTCCTTATATTTGCCCTTATATATAACTGCCCAGCCTTTAATACTGGCTGATAATCATAGGATTTTTCATTAAATTTGTAATAATATTTACTAATGATCATTGTTTGAATAGTTAACATAAAGTGCACGTAGAAAAAATCTAATGTTTTCGATAAAATAAAATAAATTTACTTTTTTAGTTATATAAAGCAAATTTATGTCTGTTGCTATATCTTCTATTTATAAAATCACTGCCTTGGTACTATTTTATGTTTGCTGCGTACTAAATAATTATCTATTTTGTTGTAATTTAAAGTTATGTTTTTCGTTACATTTACTAACTGCCAACGCCAAATTTTCTTCAACTTTATTTACAGTAATGTCAGATACCATTCCAAAAATATAGAGCAGAGTAATGGTCAAATCCCATCACGAGCCTGATTAATTTGAACAATATTGAATCGGACAATAATAGATTATGATCTATTGTTTACTTATACAAACATAATTTATAAAACACATTACAAAATTGAATCAACTGTTTTAAACTTATTAGCCATAATATAAGAAATATTATTGAATTAGTGTTTTATGTTGTCACAAAATGTTTCAAAAGGGTAAATAAATATCAGTATGCCAATCAAAATATTAGACATGAAAAGATGCCTTGTAAAATATATTGATCTTAGCAATTTTTCAAATATAAGATTCGTAATTAAATTTATTTAAGCATGTGAAATTTAATAAATACTTATGGAAGGTTGGTTTTTCTATTCAAAGGAAGTAAAGAAGTGGTTTCAAAAATAAAAAAGTATATTTTTTAAAAGTGAAATATGCTAAGTGGTGAGAGACGACTAATAGCAGCAATTAACACCAGCTGTTTGTCACCAACTGAATGTTATCTTTATTTGACACATGGTCCAAGAGCCCCAAATACCACGTGAAACTTCTCTTCAGTGACGTAATGATATCTGTTAGAACGTAACTCTGGTGTGACTTTATAATGGCATTTAACAGCCGTACTAACAAAAATATCAATTAATGATTGAGCAACTATTGCTAAATGCTCAAAGATATTAGGAAATACGTTAAAGTACTATAAAGGGAAATATAAAGCGAAACAAATATAAAAAATGCAAAGAATAAAAATATTTGTATACTACGTGTAGCCACACTACTTCACTGTAGGCACATCATTTTACTGTAGCAACATTACTTTACTGCAGCCACATCATTTCATTGTAGGCACATCATTTCACTGTAGTCACGTTACTTCACTGCAGCCATGACATTTCACTGTAGCCACATTACTTCACTGTAGCCACAATAATTCACTGTATCCACATCACCTCACTGTATCCACATTACTTCACTATAGCCACATTACTTCACCGTAGCCACATCACCTCACTGTAGCCACATTACTTCACTATAGTCACATGTCCTCACTGTATCTACATTACTTCACCGTGACACGCCTGTCCGCATAAAACTTTGCTAGCTCAGGGAGAAGGGGTGGGGTTCTTCTAAGAGACAGGCCAAGTATAAGGGAAAAGTTTTTAGTAGCTATAACCCATTTAAATTTTTCCAAGTTCATCAATAGTAGCCAGGGATTAGGGCGCCACCTTGTTGACCTAAGAATGGCAGGACTCCAACAAGGAAACTTTCCTGCAGGTGTAAGATGTACTGATGATTGTAAAAGTTCCGTTCTAGCACTATATCATGAATTATGTAAATAAATAGTTCTCCCTGTGGTTAGCCAGGAGTTTAAAACAAAAGAAAACTGTTAAACTAAACACAACTACCTAAAAACAAAACAAAACAAAATAAATACTTATCCTCGTCACAAAATTTAAAAACACAACATGTTAGTGTGAACTGAAAAACTGAACTGTTTTATTCCCAAAACATAACTTATTGTTGAACAGAAAACAAATGTTAGAAACATACATATGAATAAATTAAGTTAAAATAAATAACAGCTGATCGTCTGTTTACAAATCGATCGTTCACACATAACAACTGTTTACCTCAAAGTCTTGACTGTAATACAACTCCATGCACAGCAAAAATTGAAATGTCACAAACACTCCCCTTCCTCCAGAAAATTTCCCAAATTTTCTAATCCTGAACATACTTCTTCAGATCAGTGACATGCCAGTTACCAAGTGCTTTTCCTTTTAGATCGGCCAGAGAATATACTAAACTTGAGATTTTCCGTGTCACAACAAGTGGTCCAATAAAGCGGGGTGCCAACTTCGCCGAAAAGTGTTTAGAAGCATCCGACTGAGGGTAATTTCTTTTTAGCACAAGGTCATTAACTTTAAACTCTACGTGTCTCCTCCTAAAGTTGTATCTCTTGGCATTCTTCATATGCGCTTCCTTAAGTCTGTCAGAAACTTCTTGGTAGAAACCTTTTAGCTCCTTCAATTTTTCCCCATATTGCTGACAATCTTCAATATCTGGAGTATCCCCATCTTGCAGAACCTCGAAACCCGGACCGGAAATGGCAAGTTCCCTCCCAAAATTTAGGAACGCAGGAGTATGCTTTGTGGACTCGTGATGAGCGGTGCGCAAGGCAAAACCAATATGTGGAATATATTTGTCCCAATCACGGTGATTGTCCTTCACATAAGCTCGTAGCATAGACACGATGTCACGATTCACACGTTCAGCAGGGTTTGCCTGAGGATGTCGGCTGGCATTAAGCAGTATCTTACAGTTATAACTCCTTGCTAATTGGGTCACAGGTCTTCCAATATATTCTGAACCGTTATCGCAAATGATATATTTTGGTATCCCAAACATTAGAAATACATCATTTTCCAGGTGTTGCGCTACAAGTTTGGCTGTAGCTGCTCTAAGAGGACGTAAAATTGTAAATTTTGTAAATGTGTCCGTAACAACAGAGAGATATTTGAATCCTTTCATGGATCGAGGTAGAGGCCCAATGAGATCAGCAGCCAACATCTTGAAAGGGGCATCCACACCACGGTAACTGCCCATCATGCCAGCTGGCCGTTGTTGGTCATATTTGGTACATTGGCAAACGTGACATTTTGAAATATAGGAAGCAATGTCCTTCCTCATCTTCGGCCAATAGAAACTTTGTTGCATCCTCTTGAAGGTCTTCAATACGCCTTGGTGTCCACATGTTGGTGGGGCGTGGCAGCCTTCAATGGCCATAGATCGCAATTCTTTAGGTAGTACCAGTCGCCAAGTATCTTCATCGAGTGATGGGTCAAGCCCTTCAACTTTCTTCCAAAGTTCCTTACCTTCAATACGCCACTGACGATAACTGTCACATTGCTCTTTAACTCTTTTCAACATATTGTTGTACCACCGATCTTTCACCTCATTTGGTATTTCCATAACTGCAAACACAGTAGGCTGTTCAGGGCTTTTCTCCTCTTCAGAAATAGGCATGGAGCGGGACAACATATCTGGGACAATATTTTCCTTACCCTTACGATGGACTAGTTGAAAATCATAAGATTGCAAACGTGTAGCCCATCTAGCTAAACGTCCAACCGGATCTTTAAGGTTATTTAACCACAACAAACTATAGTGATCAGTGATCACTGTGAACCGGGTGTCTTCAACGTACGGTCTGAATTTCTCAATGGCCCAGATTACAGCTAGGCACTCGCGCTCAGTAGCAGAGTAGTTCTGCTCTTGTCTTGTTAGAGTTCGGCTGGCATACGCAACCACCACCTCGCCTTGTCCACTACTCTGGCTAAGGACGGCTCCCAGACCATAGCCTGAAGCATCGCATGAGATAATGAAAGGTTTAGTGAAGTCAGGGCATGTCAAGATTGGAGCAGATATTAAACAAGCCTTAATGTCCTGAAATGCTTGGTCAGCCTCTTGGGTCCACTCAAATTTTGAACGTTTTCTGAGGAGAGACGTGAGTGGGTACATTCTGCTGGCAAAATCTGGAATAAATCTCCTATACCACGATGCGGTTCCACACACTTGGCGGACTTCCTTCTGATTCTTAGGAACTGGAAGGTCCACAATGGCCTTCACCTTCTCTGGGTCGACGTGTAGACCCTCTTTACTAACTACATAGCCCAGGTATTTTAACTCACTTCTACAAAATTTACATTTTTCTTGATTCAAGGTAAGTTTAGCTTCACGGACTCGCTTAAATATTTCAGACAATATATCTAGATGTTTCTGAAAAGTGGGTGTGACTATAATTATGTCATCCAAATAGACAAACACGTATGGCTCTAAGTCAGGACCTAGCACACTGTCCACGAATCTTTGCCATGTAGCGGGTGCACCACAAAGTCCAAAGGGCATAGTGACGAAATGAAACAGCCCTCTTCCTGGAATTGTAAAGGCTGTTTTTTTCCTTGCTATCCTTTTCAAGTTGAATTTGCCAGTAGGCACTGCGAATGTCCAGACTGGAGATAAATTTGGCATCCCTAAGTCTGTCAAGGATGGAGGTTACGTTTGGCAACGGATAGGCGTCCTTTTTACTTACTGCATTAACCTTGCGAAAATCAACAACAAACCTCTTTGAGCCATCAGGCTTATCGATTAAGAAGATCGGAGAAGACCATTCACTCTTAGATGGCTCTACTACACCCAATTCTAACATTTGAGCCAATTCCTTGTCTATAAGCGCTTGTCTGGCTGGTGACACCGGAAAATACCGTTGTTTAATTGCTGGGGAATCTCCCGTGTCGATAACATGCTGAACTCGATCAGTGCGGCCTAATACTTTAGGTTCGTCCTTGAAAAAGCCGTCCACAATTTCCTTCAACCTAGCCTTTTCGTCTACGGATAGATGCTCCTCTGATCTGATACCATCAACAGAGCTACAAAATGCTGTACGCAGTTTATTTGCAAAATGCCACTCCCTATTGTGAAAGTCAGCAACAATATGCATGGCTTCCCAAAAGTCAATGCCTAATATCAAGGACTGATGTAAAGTTGGCACCACCAAAACCTTCAAATGCTCCGTCCTTCCTTTCAACGTGATAGGTAAGACCACGAACCCACTAACCTCATGACGCTGTGCATCCGCAGTTTCTACAAATTTATCATTAGTCAAGTGAAGATGAGCAGGGTAAGTATCAATAATCCACATCCCATCTTTGCCCAAAATGGTATGCGAGGCTCCTGAATCCAACAAAGCAGTAGTCTTTTTGCCAAACACTCGGACAGATAAGTACGGCCTAGGATCATTGATTTGGTTCTTAATCAAATAACTTAATTGGTTAGTAGTGGAATGTTTCTGGGAATCAGCTTCAATTACTTCACTGATTCCCTGCTCTGCAAGTTTTTTTGGACGGCAAGAAACACAGTCTCTTTTTAAGGTATCATCTTTTCCACAGCCATAGCAAAATTTCCTCCTGGGCCTATGACAATCTTTGAACAGGTGACCAACTGTTCCACAATTCCAACAGGTGATGTCAGAATGGCTACCAGAGAATTTATGTTGCACGGTAGCTACTCTATCTGTGACCACTCTTCTATTCCGATGAGGTTCCCAGTAAGCTAGATCAGGTTCCAATGCAGAATCAATCCTGGGAGAAGGTCTAGGCCTTGAAGTTCGCAAGCGACCTGCTTCTGCTCGACGTCCCATAAAACGCAGATCATCTAGACTCTTAATTTCAAACAATGCAAGTCTGTCCTGCAGCTGTGGGTGCAAATTATTAAAGATCTGGGCCAGACGAGTCGATTCTGGAATCCGGACAGATAGCCTACCGTACAAGCCTTCCATAGCTGCCATGTACAGGTCAATAGATTCTTGTTCTCCTTAGACTCTGTTGAAAATTTCTTGCTGAAGTCGGAAGTCGTAGTCAGGGGGCTGAAATACCTCTCGCAGTTCCCTAGATAACTGTGTCCATGAGTGAATCCTACTGGTAGAAGCTCTGTACCAAACAAGAGCGGGGCCAGAGAAAAGATCAACAGCTGATTCAAAAAGTTCACTATGAGTAACTCCGCGAGCTCTGCGCAGTTCCTCAACACGTTCCAAAAAGGCAGCAACACTAGATCCATTATTGTCAAACTTGATTCCCCACTTGTAAACAGGAACATACTTAGGACGGACACCAGGACCAGAAGTTTCCCTGAGAGGATTGGGATCCATTACTTCCTCAACATGCGCAGAATTTGAGCTGTTAACTACCGCAGACCCTTTCCTAATTTCAGTAGGTAGGCTGAGCCGCTGTACAGGTAAATTATGTTCCATATTAGCATCTGAACGAAGACTAAGAATACGAAGTGCAGGCAAAACATGGCCACCAGCATTACTATCGCCTTCCTTCCCACAATCAGTTGTGGACGGTGCAGACAGATGTGTAGAAGGAATGACAACCTTAGCCGTATCCACCTGATCGCCTTTCCCACCTGAAAACTGGGCCTTAAGAGAGTCTATTATTTCCTTAGTTTTAGCTTGTAACTCCGATTTGTCACTCTCTTGGTCGTTGTCAGCATCTGCAGCAACTGGAATCCTACCAATACGCAAATAAAGATGAAACAAGCGAGCAACTATACGGTGGTATTCATTGTCATTAAAATTACCCTCATAGTCAACAACACAAGTCGATAAGTCTTGAAGCTTTTCCTCACATTCCTCCAGCTCCTGCGAAACATCTAAGGAATTGACCACAGCTACACTAATTTCCTCATTATTAGCCATGCTTTGCTGTAATCGCCTTCTAAGTTCATTTGCATTACCATCAGTATTTAAACCTCTGATCTTAAGTTCATATTCTACCTCATGCTTGCGAAGATAATACACATTCATGTTTATATTTGACACCAAGTTCCAGAGTGAATCAGAAAATTGCATATACTTTTTACAAGACACTTATATAAAAACACAAGACACTATATGCTTTAAAAAAAAATCTGATAGTATATCTTAATTCTTCTATTGTTCCCAAAATCTATAGCATAGGCCCCACGTTCGTGCGCCAGTTGACACGCCTGTCCGCATAAAACTTTGCTAGCTCAGGGAGAAGGGGTGGGGTTCTTCTAAGAGACAGGCCAAGTATAAGGGAAAAGTTTTTAGTAGCTATAACCCATTTAAATTTTTCCAAGTTCATCAATAGTAGCCAGGGATTAGGGCGCCACCTTGTTGACCTAAGAATGGCAGGACTCCAACAAGGAAACTTTCCTGCAGGTGTAAGATGTACTGATGATTGTAAAAGTTCCGTTCTAGCACTATATCATGAATTATGTAAATAAATAGTTCTCCCTGTGGTTATCCAGGAGTTTAAAACAAAAGAAAACTGTTAAACTAAACACAACTACCTAAAAACAAAACAAAACAAAATAAATACTTATCCTCGTCACAAAATTTAAAAACACAACATGTTAGTGTGAACTGAAAAACTGAACTGTTTTATTCCCAAAACATAACTTATTGTTGAACAGAAAACAAATGTTAGAAACATACATATGAATAAATTAAGTTAAAATAAATAACAGCTGATCGTCTGTTTACAAATCGATCGTTCACACATAACAACTGTTTACCTCAAAGTCTTGACTGTAATACAACTCCATGCACAGCAAAAATTGAAATGTCACAACCGTAGCCACATCACCTCACTGTAGCCACATTACTTCACTATAGTCACATGTCCTCACTGTATCTACATTACTTCACCGTAGCCACATCACCTCACTGTAGCCACATTACTTCACTGTAGCCACAATAATTCACTCTATCCACATCACCTCACTGTATCCACATTACTTCACTATAGCCACATTACTTCACCGTAGCCACATCACCTCACTGTAGCCACATTACTTCACTGTAGCCACAATAATTCACTGTATCCACATCACCTCACTGTATCCACATTACTTCACTATAGCCACATTACTTCACCTTAGCCACATCACCTCACTGTAGCCACATTACTTCACTATAGCCACATTACTTCACCTTAGCCACATCACCTCACTGTAGCCACATTACTTCACTATAGTCACATGTCCTCACTGTATCTACATTACTTCACCGTAGCCACATCACCTCACTATAGCCACATTACTTCAACATCGCCACATTACTTCACTATAGCCACATTACTTCACTATAGCCACATTACTTCACCTTAGCCACATCACCTCACTGTATCCACATTACTTCAATATAGTCACATGTCCTCACTGTATCTACATTACTTCACCGTAGCCACATCACCTCACTATAGCCACATTACTTCAACATCGCCATATTACTTCACTATAGCCACATTACTTCACTATAGCCACATTACTTCACCGTAGCCACATCACCTCACTGTAGCCACATTACTTCACTATAGTCACATGTCCTCACTGTAGCCACACAACTTCACTATATCCACATCACCTCACTGTAGCCACATTACTTCACTATATCCACATCACCTCACTGTATCTACACTACTTCACTGCAGCCATATCGATTCACTGTAGCCACATTACTTCACTGTAACCACAATATATTACGTGTCCAACTTATGTCATAGCATTATACAATAATAAGTCAATTATTACCATCTACAGTCTATAATATGAACACTAAGCGAAATACCAATTATTGTACTTGTAATATATATATCAAGTAGGATCAATAATTAGATAACAGTATCGACTAAGGTATAATTATTAATTAATTACAACTTTTCTTCACAATTATTGAAGGTAGTTAAAAAATATAGTATTTTAAAGCTATTAGTTGTCAGGTATTAGATATTTCTTGATTGGTAAATTTGATAGCTATTTCCAAAACTTGGAATGTTAAAACAAAAAGAAAATAAATAAAACTCAAGGTATCGACAAGTAGAAAAGTTCCTTTTTAGGCGTTACTTTATACTTTCTCCTACATTTACAAAATATTTAATTTCAATTATTTTTAAATGTATGGTAACGTAGTTAGTACACCTGAAGACGTCAGAATTTTTATCAAGCCGAAGCACTGAATATTTTTCACGGTTGATGCATTGGAAATTTCCAACAACTTTACAAATCAAGAACTTATTTGTCATTGTAATTCATTCTCCTATTCACACGTTGGGCCTTTAAGACAAAGCACAAATGTTTAGTGAAGCAGAGTCTGAGGAAATCGAAATCAGAATCTGGCGATGTGCTTCCGGCAGAAGTAATACTTGAACTCAGCGTAGCAGATTGCATCAGCAGCAGAACTGACGCAGTTTCTGATATTGTTTCTATCCCAAATGTTCGACAATTGAGAAGGTATTGAGTCAGTTTGAGTTTGCCGTCATACATGTGAACTTTTATGTTGCAAAACTTAGACAGTAAATACATTTATTTAAATATAGCTTTAATTATCCATTGTTCAATGATTTTTTTTATTGAAATATTAATGGATGATTCTTGAAAAATAATTTTATTACAAAATTAATTGAATAACTGTAATAAAATATTACTTTAATTTATTTTACTACACACTTTTAGTTTTTTAATTAGCATAATACGTGTTGGTACATATACAGTACAAGTAAACGTCACACAACACAAATTTATTACAATATAAGCACAAAATTATTACAATACAAGTACAAAATGGACAAATATTATGGTGAGCATGGTTCACCAAAATCGATCACCTTAATATTTGTGCATTTTGTACTTGTATTGTAATATATTTCTGCATTTTGTGCTAATATTGTAATATAGTTGTGTTGTGTGACGTTTACTTGAACTGTATACACTTTTGTAATTACACTCAACAAATATTATTTAAATGAGTTGGAAATAAGGTCCGATCTAAAGACTCTTCATCTGACTCAAAGTACTTTAATGCTTAATCTATATATCTTGATCTTTAAAGTAAATGCGATATTTAAGACCATCAACGTATGAATTGGAGAAGTAGTGAGAAGTTTCAGTTGTTACGATAACACCTTAATTCGTAGACTTGAGCGGCCGGTGTCATTACTTAAAATTTAAGTTTCTGGTAACGTCCGCGTCAAGGTGTTATTACAATATTTACATCACCAAACGTTTCACCCACACTGTGATGGGGTTTCCTAAGCGGTATCTTTGGGACTCAGAGATACCACTGGGGAGTGAGGATGCAACATCAAATCATGGGCGAAACGTTTGGTGATGTAAATTTAGTAAATAGTATGTTGACGCGGACTTTATCAGAAGCTTTAGTTTTGACTGAAAAGATCTATTTGATAAGTGAAATAAAATAATGAAATAAATGCATAATAAGGAGGGAATACAAAAAATAAGGTAACATTTTTAAATATTACTCATTAAATTAGGACCAAAACTGAGTGCCAAGCTAACTTTTCTCTTGCGGTTTACGATAAAAAATTTAAAAATAAACATTCAGGGAAAACTACTTTCATATTTCGGGTGAGTGAATGAAACTACTTTCATACAAGAACACGTTTTCTTAGATGTTAAGAACAAGTTTGGTTTAGCTCGGTCTGTGGAAAAACCAAAATGTATCGGTTCATTATGTGAAAATTCAGATTCAAAATTTAAGTGTATCTTAACATTTTTCTGTGACTGACGATAAACAGTTTATTAAAAGAGAGAATAAGAAATAAAACATAAATATCAGCTATATATAATCCTGTTTTAAAGTTATGTAAGATTGTTACATGTGTTTACACATACTATCTAAACTGCGTATTATTATGTTCTGAGACAAATTGTAATTACTAATGCAAGGGTAGTGCAAAGCGGAGATAACCTGCCAGATTTGTCTCGCGAGCTGTTCCCACCTACACTCTGCTCTCTGACTTCTATTTAACATGCAGTACTATGATCGTAAAAATATAAATTATTTATTTTACCTTACACATAATACATTGCTTTTAATATATAATAGTAGTTACATCTTAAATTTACAAACAATTATAAATTATAGTTAAGAATTATTTTTTTTATTCATAACACTAACACGTATTATGCTACAAAAAAATAAATAAATAAATCTATTTTTAAATGCCTATCAGCCAAATTTAGCAATGATTTACAGGAATCTTAGAATCAAAGTTCATACTACTCTTGCCGATATTTACTTTAATAAAATTCTGTGAATCCCTCTGGTCTGAGGAAGGTGAGCGTGGTTCACAAAAATCAATCACCATAATAGTTGTGCATTTTGTACTTTTATTTTAATATATTCGTGTATTTTGTGCTTATATTGTAATACATTTGCGTTGTGTGACGTTTACTTGTACGTTAAAAATACAACATTTCATTTACTTAAATAAAGCTCAAAAAACTCATTTTGTTTCCAGCAACTAAATGTGCTTCAAAATAAGCATGATAATAACTTAGCTTATGTAATAACAAATAATGGGATATTGAATTTATATTTACTAAATGAAAAATATAAGTAAATTCTTCGTATTATTGCTGTAAATTTTCATACTGTTGAAAAGTGAAATAATATTATACCTATTGATGTTTAATTGATTATTAAATATATAATTTCAACTTTCCAGCGATTGGCAACGTTTGTATGTTTAACGTGACAAATCGATAATGTTCAGTACAACATAATAATCACCTTACACACCTTATATATGTTCAAATGATCATTTTCAATGTTATTTATCTAATGAATAATCAACCTAAGCTACATGACAGTATTTCCAACCCTCACCGCCCTTCTGTTGTCTTATGGTCTCCTGGTACTTGCAGGGCTGCCAACTCAGAATCTCACTATCCTTCAGTAAATTTATGAAAAGCTAGTTACCATCAAATATGAACACATCATCACAGAAGTTAGGCTTTACAATACAACAAACTAAATATGAATATTTAATCCAATGTAAAACAAATATGGCTTTCAATGAAAAGACTGTTATTAAAAATACATATTTTTGTAAAAAAAAATAAAAAATATCAACAATAGAAATAAAAGTGTTAGGCACTTCATTAGGCAATATAATACATTCTATGAGCGATTTCAAGGAAGTCAAAAGGGTAAAATTAGATTTAAATTAAGAACATGGTATTTGTTCCATTTATATCAGTTTTGATGCTATAACATAGTTATCTATGTTTGATAGCTCGGCAGAATTCTGTACTTAACGTTTATTGGGAAGATGACGTTATTAATATTTACAACGTTTGATATTTCCTGCGTTTCCTCAAAACTACTTAATAAAAAAAAACATTATTAAATGAGTTTTACATATTTCAAAATTTACAGTACATTCAACGGCCCTCAGTGGTAGCTGTCATAGTCCTCCATTTTTATTTGACCAATTTAAACCGTTGAGGTGTCAGAAAAATTTCCTATCTTCGTAGTTGTGCAATAAGATTTTAATTTTTCGAAATGTTTACTCTGAAGGGAGCCCTCAAATTAAGTTTTTTAGCCATAAAATAACATGGAGAGAAATTTAAATGAATCGACTGATAAAATGTAAATAACGATTTCTAAAAAGTTGTAATATATGTTGGAATATAAACAATGGTGTTTGTAATATTGAGAAGGTTAAGTATTTCATAGTGTTAAACCAGGAAAGGGAAGGTTGTTAGCGAGGTTCAATTCACATTTGATTCTAGGGCTCCACTCTGGTTGAAGGTTTCAATGGTATTTTGATAAAGTTATTTTATTTAGTTATTAAATCTTCAGCTGTAAAACAAAAAACAAATGAAATGAACACGTTTGAAATAGGTGTATGACCTAAGTACTAAGGTAGTTAGGTGTTTACACTAATACACAACTAGTAACGCAAGAATAATTGATAGACTGTAAATAAATGAAATATTATGATTTTACATTATTCAGTTGACCTACTATTATTTGTATAGTCATAAGTCACAGGGCGAGGCCGAGACCGAGGTAGTGATGTATGAATTTGGAACGCGAAGGTGCAGGGGTATCCCCTAGTTAAGAAAATTTAATTTTACTAATTTAATTAAAGAAAGTTTCCATTAACTAATCTCTGCTTCGTGAAAGACTTACACTAAACTGTACGATAAAAGTTAGTGCTAGACGTGTGGACGGAAATTAAATATAAGACAGGGAACATAAACTGGCATAAGACAAGCTTCTGACAATGGAGCTCCATTAAGTTGATTAGAAATTAAACTCACTCTTTTCTTCTTCTTTCTAATATATACATCACAGGATTCAACCTTAAACCAGTGTTTGACTAGGGCATCTCATTTATATTGCATTTACATTAATTGTATATAAACATTCAAAATAAAAATTTTATAACATGTATCAAAAACTCTTGAAGAACAGTTAAACTCTAATTTTTAAAATAAATTTATATTCAAAACACTACACAGAGTCTTTTTAGGTGAAAATGTTTACTTTTGTCAGGTTAACAATAGTAAATATATGTTTTTATTATTGGTTGTGACATATGCATATTTTGTCTTGGGAGATTTAAAATTTATAGGTAGAGTATAAATAAATAAAATAATTAATTTAATAATATTCAATACAAATATATTTTATAGAAATGGTGGCTTTTATTACGATTAATATTTGTGGTTCAATAAACAATATTAGTTTATTGAATATTATAATATTTTAATTTTTACTTCCAAACTTACTCCATATTTTTGCGTTACTGTCCTTATATTTAGCCTTTTTAACGTTTTAAACTGCCATCGTTTTAAATTCCTGGACTTGATAAGTTCTAATTGCTCAATGAATTTAATGAGGTAACGAGTATACCTTTAATCCATATAGTTTTCAACCATACTCCACTTCGTGTACGTCCCCTTGCAGCCCCGTGTGCACGACTCCACCCCTTCAATAACCTTGGTTCACTTTTACGAGCATTACATTATCTAGGTGTCATAATATGCTGTAAATAATAGCTATGTCGATTTACTGTATCTATATGACTTAGGTAATGAAATATATTTCATTATAACTCTGTATATATATTTTATCAACTGTGTTTCTAAGATCACGGTTCTTCTTAGAAACAGGGAATCGTGAACACTATTTTATAGAATCATATATTACAGTTCAGTTTTACACATTGTTTTGCTACGTTGTGGTAAAAATATATTGTATTTTGTTGTAAATTAACAATACTACTCTTTTGTTTATTTAGTAAAATATAGTGAAAATGTAAAAAGGATTATAGTCCTTTTTTCATTTTCTTTAAATTTTACCTAATAAACAAAAGATTAGTATTGTTAATTTACAACAAAATACAATATATTTTTACCACAACGTAACAAAACAATGTGTAAAACTGAACTGATATATATTACGACAAGTTAATTGAACTTAACACGCCTCAGATAAATACACTTGGTATAGCATACTATTTTTAAAATATTTATATAGATAAAAAAAGGATGAAGTTCATATCAAAATAGTTTAATTGTACGAATTCCCTTTATGTTCACGTCAAGTAATGCTATGCTTATAATTGTTAAACACTTTTTACTCGTAATTTAAATAGTTATTTAATTAATAATTAATCATAATAATTCATGCTCTTATTACTTAAAAAATTGCAATTTTCAAGACTTTCATTTATTAATTGTTAATTAAGTATGTAAAATAACTATTGTAAAAATTATCTCAGAATGGAAACTAACCTCTTCCTTCAATTTATTGTTATAGTCCCTGAGTTTTACTTACAAATTTATAAATCTTACAATAATAATCATACTCTTATTATAATGTTTTTGGGATGATTAATACGTTTGAAGAATTACATATTTATCAAACACATGCAAGGATTGTAACAAACTTGTGAATGAGCAGTTAATTTTCATTCTTAGACAATTTTCATCGCGTAAGTACGTGATAAAATTGATCGGCCATAGTATTAGATAAGCAATATAAATTTGAGTTGTTTGTTTATAGGGTGGGAAATATATCTGGGATGGTACAAAGCAAACTGTCGCACAAGACAGTCGTTTATTTATGATATTTGTACAACCTGTTACACGCCTAAGGGCTCAGAGGCAGCTGTTTACCTTTGCGGTGTACCGTAACATGGTTAGTGGAGGGGGGATGCCGGGGGCTGTTTACACCAAACACAGGAATACCTCACCGTTTACATAATGAAAATAAGGTTTTGGAGATTTTGATGAGAGAAATGATTGGTTAAAATTTCCGTTGAGTGGGATTTTCCGTTGGATAAATACAGAATATTAATTTTGTCACTGAACGAACAAACAAGCAGAACCTCTAAATAGTGGACTTGTGTTGCCATTGTCAACGTTTTGGTTATTAATTATATATTAGCAGCCTATTTAAACTTTGGCTGTAATTGTAATAACTTTTTTTTACATGAAATTCATCGATAAAGCCAAGACTATGCAGAGTTCATGAATTTTGCACCTTCGTTGGTACATGTAAAAAAACCACAATACCTAATCTTCTGCTCTCCCAAGATTATGCACCAACCGCCTTTTGTAAGCACAAGCAAGTCGATACGGTTTACATTGACATGGCAAAGGTCTTCGAGAAAGTGGACCATTCCATCCTTCTGTCAATGTTAAAGGGCTATGATGTAGCCAACTCCTTATTGTCTTCGATATCCAGCCACCTTTTTGATAGCTATCTTTATGTTAAAATTGATTCTTCAACTTTAGCCAAGTCAGGGGTACGACACGGTTCCTTATTGTGTCCATGCCTTTTTAAACTCATTGCGAATGATCTGTTGTAGGTAGTTAGTGTCAACGCCTTGCAATTTGCCGATGATCTGAAAGTGTTCACTGAAATTTCATAATCCAAAAGCTTTTAAAAGTTTCAAGATAATCTATTTGCAATAGAGGCATAGTTATTTATTAATTGTTTACATATAAGGGACGGTAAATATAAATTATTAGAGCTTTTATAATTTTTCTCTACAAATGAACTCTATTTATATAATAATATTGTGCTGGTTGAGTAAATGAAGTAGATCTCTTCAGTAATTCAACGTGGTTGAAATAGTAACCACAAATCAGAGTTGTACGTAGCAAAGTTCACCAAAGTTAGGCTAAGTCATTTAACCTTAACTAACTGTGTTTCAAGTTGCAGAAGATCGATCGAGAACCTGACTGTACATTGGCCCAACGTGTCTCCAAGTAAGGACTAACTACCTTGACCTCAACAAATTTGTAAATGAAACAGTCCTTTGTATTACGAATTAAGTTCATTCAACGTTATATAAATACTACAATATAAACAATTAAAAGTGTCAAATTGTGTGGTTCACTTAAGAATCACGTTCTTACATGAAACGTTCTTTCAAAAATACTTACTTCTACCGTACGTGTATGGGCAGGTGGGTTGGTCAATAACACCGAACGAGTAAGGTCCTTCATTCACTCCCTCTGATTGATTTGTTCATATTCTATGGGTAACGTGTGATTTTCTTTAAAGTCCTCTTTATAATCGGTCGGTAGAGTAGTTGGTTAAATTCCAGCTTCATAAGCTAAAGGTTCTCAGTTCGATCCCAATCTGACTTATAGCAAATTTCGAAAGGGATCAGCTGATAACCACCGGCTGTTTATTTGACATTGGACTTTAATTTATTAATGGCACTTTCTAAGGAAGACAGCCTTAGTTTGTAACAATGACTGCATTTGCTCATCAAGACTCGTCACACTCATTGGAAATCCATATTTGCCCATATAGTGACGATCGGCGCCTTTCGAATTAACAAATGAATAATTGAAGCCATGTCTGTTAGGCTAATAACGCAACTCTCATATTTAAAACTGTTGTGTACTAAATAAAAAACATAGTATTTATTAAGAAGAAAGCTTCTGGTCTGATGCTACTCTCACTATACTCGTATACCTACTCAATATGATAAACATCAGAGCTCCATCTGCAACTCAATCCCAACACTTATTCGGGATTGGCCACTCTGACACAAACTGTCACCTCCACAGTCCCTTCATAAGGCATCATCATGAGGGTAACAGTGTTGCAGGACTCCTTGCTTGCCTTCAGAAGATCGGTTGTTTACCATCTTGTGGCTTGAGTTGTCTAGTTGTGTTTTTTGGTTCTGATATAGCAGTCATTCTGTGCCACACTGTGTGGTATGGTCAACCCTGTTCATTGATATTCTGTTTCACAATTTTTTAGATTGTGGTTCTGTTTATTTACTAATTTATTGTCTTAGAATTTTTGGATTTACTGCATATTGCTGCTCTTATTATTTCTTGGTTTGTTTTGTCTATTGCGTTGGGTATTCGTATATTTATTATTAGCCTTATTGTTATGTTGTAAGCTTAACTGTTATCTATAACTATTCTTAACTCAGTCCTTTTATTTTTGTTTCACTTTTTCGTACCTTTGTTTATTTCATCCTGTTTACTGATTAATATTTTATCGCTACTCTTAGTACTTTTATATTTTAGATTAGTACTTTTAGAACTGCATCATGTTACTATTTATTATTTCATTGTTAGTCTTATCTTTCAAGTATTCGTAAATTCATTATTATCATTAATATTAGGATGTAAGCATACGTGATATTTTTAGACATTGAAATAGCGTATTCTCACGTATTAGTGCATCATTGTCAGCATATTTATTATATTATTATCTCAGTAACTTGTTTGCTTAGCGAAACATTTGAATCGTTATGAATCTTGTTCGACCGTCAGAATAAATAAATAAATTAAATCATCTTATAATTGTTACCAAATTTCTGTAGCTAAGATAAACATGATGAAAAATAGTAGTTAACTTTGCTTATAAATTTTGAAAATATGAGGGAATGATACGAAAGGCAGTGTTTTACAAACTGTATTGGGGGGGGGGGGGCTGGAAAGGCTGGGTGCTTTAAAACCACTTAGGATAATGAGGTTACGAATTGTTCTAGTAAACCGCCAATTATTGAATACTAATTTTTAACGAGCGCTAATTTATAGTATTTCAAATTCAGTAAATTTTAAAAGAATACTGTATAAAAAATTGAATGCCTACTTAAACTATAATATTTTGACAAAATTATTGTTGTAACTTTTATAGCCTTTTTTAAACCCATTGTTGAGGCAATCCACATTGTGATTCTAATGATGAAAGTATTGCATTTTTACTTATTACAATTTGAAACAAAATTGTTTCTTAGTGTGAAATAAAATGTAATGACTCTCCACACGTAGGCCTATAGTTATTTTAAATGTACTAATTATGTTTAAAATGTCATGTTATGCCACGTATTATCATAAATTGTGTATATTTAACCATACATTTAATCGTTTACTAGAATTATTTTAAAATTACTTATACGCAAATTGTGTATATATGAGAGAATGTGAGGTGCTAATGAGTTTGGTGAGTTTATAAGAACGAATGAATTCATTGTTAGCAACCATGGTCAGCTTTTCCATAGAAGCGACCATTTATTATTGTCTTAGGCAGCTTAGGGTCATTATAGCTTTAGGTAGAATCCAAACCTCGTAGTATTAGTCTAGTATTTTCATTTATGTGACAAGCCTGACACTCAGTTCTCTCCCCTACACAACATTTGCATCCTGACTATCACCTATCAGAAACTATATTTATTTATAAATTGGAAAAACTTATGAATAAGAGTCTTAACATACACTTTTTAGAAAAACACTTAGAAGTGTTAAGTCTAATTTTAGGTCTCCGAATGCTTATTGATACTTATCAAGATTTTGTTACAGGCAGAAATAAAATTGATGAATGCAGTTTTTAATTTAAAAAGATGGTACAAACTTTTTAAATTTTTGAAAATGTTTGACGTGCTCAAAAGTTAAATACTAATTCACTGTACAGGTAGTGAGTTAAAATCACAAGTTTGGGACACACCCGGTTTTTTTTTTAGACATCTGTATGATAATAACAAGTTTATACTCCCTCAGACAATTATTTTCTCATCTAATGCTACTTCCGTGATAAATATTTTCTTCCCTATATTTAATTGTGTGCTATCCATATAGATAGAAGTTCCGTAATAAACATAGATAAGCTTTTATTGTATCCTAAACATATTCAAGATATCTAATTTATTAATTTTGGTTTATATTATATGGCCACTGTGATATAGTTATGACCAATAAAAAATTAAGGTATTCAAACGAAATATTTATACAACGCTATACTATCTACTTAAACACTTATATAAAACGTCGAAAGACTTGTTAAATACTATACAGATTGCAGTTATACCTACAACAGTACTACACCTGATCAATAAACATTACAGATCCACTGTCCAGTAGCAATATGGGTTTCCAAAGTATAATTATTGTTTCATCAACTGATAGTTAGTTGGTAGATGTAAATGAAGCACAGATTGTGTGTCTGTCACCGGAGGGCTGGGGCTTTTACACCAATCCAATGACTATTAATGCATATATTGCCTCCAGTAGCTTAGTCCTGGGTGATGAACTTTCCTTGCTCCTGTGCTTAGAGTACAATGAATCCATCCTATTTCAAATAGCTCACATTTTTGTAATTTAATAATTATTCTATATTTATTTAAGAAACAAATATATGAATTGTAAATAGTGTATTTTAATAGTATTGTATTAAAAAAACTGTTATGATCTTCTAATGAACTCAAATAGTTTATTTCCATTGATCAATATTCACATTGAAATAGGAATTGTCAGCACATACATATTAGTTATATATTATGTTATTTTTTGTAATAACAGGCTATAATTTTAGCATACTTTAGATGTATATAACATTATTAACTGGGAAACAAGCTTGTCTGAAATAATAGTAGTTAGTTATTATAATATTATTAGGCTAGGGTCATGTTTTAAAAATTCTTGAATACAATAAAAAGGATTATCAATTAGCCATTTATAGAAACTATTTTTAAATTGAGCGTGAGGAATAGTCCGAGCTGACTGAGGAAGTTTACTGAAAAATTTAATTCCATTGACTTTGTAAGAATTTGAAGTTTTAGAAAGTCTATGCTTTGGAATGTCAATCATATTTTTGTAGTGGGTATTGTGACTATGGATGTCTTGTCTAATATTTAAACTGTTCAAACTAGCTTTAGTATAGAGTAATACTTTGAATATGTACAGGTTATAAACAGTGAGAATTTTAAATCTTTTGAAAAGAGGTCGAGAGGAATCTAAAGGACCATCTCTATACAAGGTTATATAACCTTTTTTTGTAGTAATAAAATGTCATGTACATGACAAGAGTGGCCCCATATTAACAGGCCATAAGAAATGTGTGATTGAAAAAAGCTGAAATACACTGTTCTTAAATAATTATCATCCAAAATGTTTCTAAGTTCCAAATCAAATAATTTACACGACTTATTTTTTTACAAATGTTATCAGTGTGTGTTTAAAAATAATAAAACTGGTTTTATTATTTAGTCTACTAATAGTACATAATAAAACCAATTAAAGAATAATTTCTTGATATACTGATACAATAAATACGTTAGAGTATTATGATATTTCAACTATATTTCATATTTTGAATTCAAATAGGATTAAGTAATCAACCATGATATTTGGCCTTAATTGAAATAAATGTTGGGAATGTTCGTTAAATATTTAAATTAATAATCACTATAAACACTATATATGTGCTTCTAGAAGAAGAAAACATAATTAGATTGAAGGAAGACAAGCAACTCTAAAGTTGTATCTATACAGAGCATTTTAAGGGAAATAAATTAATCAAAATAACTAAACCTTCTGGTAACAACCCCGTCATTAACGTTTCGACCATGCTGTGATGTGGCTTCTTCAGTGGTGTCTCAGTGGCATCCACTGAGGATGACACGTTACAGCGTGGGCGAAACGTTTGGTCAAGTAAATATTGTAGATATTGCAACACCTTGACGTGGTCGTTGGCTGAAGCTTTAGTTATAAGTAATGACACCAGCCTAAAAAATGTAATAAAATTAATACAAAGTTAATTTTTGTTCATCAATAATAGTTTTAGTCATTTTCTAATAAATAAAAAAACACTGGCAATATGAGTCACACAGGCCAAGTTTAATATAATACACGAAAAGTACAACAAATATATCGATAATTTTCAGGAAAGCACATGTACTATCTTAGACAAGAACTAATCACGGAAAATGATCCAGTATGTCGCTATTATTCTTGTGTATGGTGGATCTATGAGGCATCATAGGTTTATAATTAACAACGTGTATGAACAAACTTTAAAACATCTCAATGACTCCTGCTTCTCGCATGGTCAAATACGTGACTCCTAGCTCTCAAGTAGGAAACAACTGTGCATATTCTTGAGCATCACTCGGAGAATTTGTTGATAGTAACTTAGACAAAGTAAAAACAACAAATCAAGACTTTAGTTTCGAATGTTGAATTATATGGTTTAGAAACCTGGGTAGTTAGAGATACGGATAGAAAGCGAATCGAAGAATTGTGAGATGTGATGTTGTTGGCGGATGAAATGGCGGATGATTTATTCCATGAAATAAACTCCCTGGACGTAGCAAGGTACCCCCATTTTTATATCAAACACATTTCATCAGACAAATAAAATCCATTTCAAATGTTTTGTAACACTTAATGTCTACCATTCACATATTTCATATGGTAAAAAAAACCCAAAGGTTTTGTAGCATGAACGTAAAATGGTCCTATCTATATAGGGGAAGATGTGTTAAGAAGAAAGGAAATTTACCAAGAAAAAAAATCTCTGGCTTCAGATTCCATACGGATTACAACAAATAATGGCCTGGATTGTCGATACTATAGTGGACAGACTTAAGCCTTCAATCGAGCTTTTGTTGCTCCACTTGCCTTCAAGAAAGGAAATCCTATACTGTATATTATCCCCGTACAGGAGATTGCCGGAGTTTTAGGACGGGGGCGGTTGTATGTATTCAAAGTTGAATGGATATATTCATGGATACACAAAATTGTATCCATACATTCTTACAAAATTGAAACGAACTGGAATACTCTTAACCAGATATTTAATTTTTTAAATAAATAGTTTGTGGAAGGCAATTAGAGACATATTATATACATCTGTGTTACGTCGAGGTATCTTTTATGAAATGGTAGTTAGTAAACTTATTTGAAAGGTGGATATGTTTTTAAAAAATGTCGATGAGATTCAGACTCAATTTTATGCAATATATACTTGATGGATTACTATCACAGTATATGTTATAAATCAACGTTTTGTTGTTGGCCTGACAGCTGCTCTTCCAGATTATTGTTCACATTTTTTTTTTTTTACAAATCATAATTTGAAATCATTATTTTCATCCAGTTACATTATGATATTGTTAAATTAATATTTAATAAGGATGGAAAATTAAATAATAAATATAAAGTTAGCCAAACGTATATTGGCATATTTTTGGTAATATGTTAAATGTATACAAAAATTTAATATATACTGTTATTTAAAAGTTGTAGTCTAACTGTAACTTGCTGGGGTCAGTGCATACATTAACACTTCATGTATACATGAGAGAATAAGCCAGACAGTAAGGTTAAGGAATAACGTACATAAGGATAAGGAAGGATTACGTGCCTGACTTTCTTTATAGAAGGATTTGATGTACCTTAAAGCATGAGCCACGTCTGACGTATGTTGCTCAATTGTTTTTCTAATTTTTATAATTTTTTTTAAACACAGGAAGTCATAACTTATAATCCTATACTGAGGCATGATAAAAAAACTCAATTTTCACTAAACAAATACGTGTTCTTATACCTTTCAGCCCATGTGATGGTAAACACAGATAATAAGAAGATTATTTTGACACATGTTTGTATGATTTCCAGATCTTCACAAACCGTATTCAGCTAATACCACTGACCTCAAGCTCACTTCAAAGGAACGTACATCCACTACTTCCGTATCCGGTATCAAAGGCATACTTTGACCTCTTCAAGTAGGAGAGGAATGTATTGGTGTTTGGCGTTGCAACTCTGATTTTGGTAGAACATGGTTTGTTAAACACTGCGTACGTTAAAATAAATTATCTCGCCATCAGGATATGTTTCACTATTTAAAATGTTCATATTACTTTTTTCCAAAATCTAATTGATTCCATCACCATAAACACTTTTTTAAGGTTGAAAATAGAAAACAAATGTTAGATGCATTAAAACTATGTAACATAATGTGATATAATATAGTCATAATTTAATAATTGGTTTTGCATTAAGATATTTCACCTAAATTGGTTTTTTTTACACAAATGTATATTTTGCCTTTCAAATTAAGTTACAAAACAAAAACAAAATAAGCAGTTTAAGTAAATATATACTCATTAAGAGTCGTTTTAAACAATAGCTATAGAGTATGCAAATCCCAAGTCAAGGTATGGTACCGAGAATCATGTTTGGAATGAGATAACACAGTTACCAACCCTCAGCTGAGAGGAGAGAAGTCCCGGAGGAACCATTGCCATCCTGTGTTGTTCTGTGCCCCTCTCGTAATGTCGTTATTATCTCGTTGTTTGTGAGTACATTCGTATATACGTAAGACCTAGACTGTATGGGATATATTAACTGCAAGAGATCTGGTAACAAAGTCAAAAACCATTAGCTCAGGGGAATGTGGTCCCGGAGGAACCATCGCCATCATGTGTTGTTCTATGCCCCTCTCGTAATGTCGTTATTATCTCGTTGTTTGTGAGTACATTCGTATACAGAGTGAGTTTTATGTCCTGGCACACCTGGATATAATTTAAACGGCCCGAGATATCGATGTGAAACCTTGACCCTACCTATTATAACATATTTTCTTAATTATTCAAGTTGTTGAAAATTTTGCCCCCCCCTTTCTAAAGGGGGGTAAAGGGGGGCAACTAAACATTTTCAAAAATACAAACCCCTATCATGTGACCCCTCATTTTAAAGGGAATAAAAAAAGAAATCCAATAATGCAAACTAGAGGTCTATACGTTTATTTTAATAGATTTTATGACAAATTTATAATAATAAAATCAGTAACTGTCTTGTCCTGTTTATCGTAACATGAGTCAACACTAACGCAAATTCTAAAAACAGTTACCTGTTTTAATGTAGCAGGTGTTCAAACTGTTCACCTTCGGCTGTTTGACAGTGTGCTAGACGTGTGTAAAAACTTGTGACAGCATTCAAGAAATTATCTCTAGGAATTGTTTGAGATAAGTTCAAAATTCTTTGCGTTAAGTCATGGACGTCAATTGGCCTTGTTTTGTACACCAGATATTTCATGTAGCCCCAAAAATGTAATCAATTGGGTTAAGGTCAGGAGACCTTGCTGGCCATTCCACAGCGCCCCTTCGGCCTATCCAACTTCTTGGGAAGACATTATTTAGATATTGTCGTACTTCAAGACCATATTGTGGTGGTGCTCCATCTTGTTGTAACCAAAGTTATCAGCTTCTTGTCCAAACATATTTTGGAGTGCAGGCACAACCTGGTTTTCAAGCATATCTAAATAATCACAGAATTTAAATTTCCATCAATTATAAATGGACCGACTAAGCGGTGATCAACTATTCCTGCCCAAACATTAACTTTTGAAGGGCGTTGTGTATGGGCCTCTACATACCAGTGTGGATTGTTATCTGCCCAGTAATGACAATTATGCCGATTGACGGCACCGGTGGTCATGAAAGTTGCTTCGTCACTAAAAAGGATTCTGTTCAGTAACTCAGGTTCAGCGTCTAGTTTGCCCATCATTATATCACAAAATTGAACCCTACGGTCATAGTCATCTTCACTAAGCTCTTGCACTAGTTTGACTTTAAAAGGTTTGAATTTATTACATTTAAGAATTTTTCTTACCGAAGATTGGCT